>JAUCNO010000385.1:326411-349593 GCA_032353835.1 Enteromius viviparus
TTGAACAGTGCAAAGTCTCAAACACACTTCTACTTATATGGTAACTAAATGTGATCATCAGGGGAAACAATTAGTAAATAGTATTGTAAATATAGTCTTGATTGAAAGCTCTTGCAGCACTTTGTAACTTACAAATGACCAGACAACAATCAGTCAAGTTGAAAATCCATGGACATAATGAATGATTAATTGATTAAACATTAAGATCAGTTTAATTAAATGACAGACAAATGTACTAAACTGAATGATAAGAGATGCAAATCAAAAATTTGATAGTGATAACTTTTTGAAAGGCAGTTACTATGAACGAAACATTTATTTAGATGAAACACTTATTTTGTGTAGTGAAAGTTATATTTTGTGATTATGTGAATTGTACTAACACAATTGAAAATATGCTGAAATGTTTAGAAAAAGTGCACTTGTGATAATCTGTTGTGATATAAGTACTAACAGTTTTGAAAATGTACCAATTGCTTGTGAAAACTGCGCCAAACCAATTAAAAAAAAAACTGTAAAGCTGGTTTACCTTTGCTATCTTCCTTAATTTTAGACATCATGCATGCATCATTTTTTCTGGCTTTGTTCCCACTGGCTTTAAAACTGCAGTGTTAACTCCAGTTCTTAAAAATTCAGGGCCTGACTCTAGTAATTTGTACAATTATCGCCCTATTTCAAATCTGCCGTTTTTGGCCAAAACTCTTGAATGGATTGTTACTTCCCAGCTTCGTGACTATCTCTCCAGTAATAGCCTTTACGAAATAATAAAATTTAATCTGGGTTCCGTTCTCAACATAGTGTCGAGACCGCACTTGTTAAGATATAAAATTATTTATTACTGTCTGCTGATTCTGGATTTCTATTAATTCTCATACTTGATCTTAGCGCTGCTTTTGATACTGTCTCACACCCTATTCTATTGAACAGATTGAAATCTATTGGTATTTCTGGTACAGTCCTTTCCTGGTTTCACTCCTATTTTACTGATCGCACGCAATTTGTACAACTCAAACACTTTCAATCTACTACTACCCCAGTTGCCAATAGTGTCCCCCAGGGCTCTGTGCTTGGACCTCTACTATTTCTTATCTATCTTCTTCCAGTAGGGAACATTTTTCGGAAATATGGCATTTAGTTTCACTGTTATGCAGAGGATACCCAACTCTATCTCTCCTCCAAACCTTCCATGACGTCTATCCCTACTGCTCTGGTTGAGTGCCTTGACGATTTAAAGGTTTGGTTTTCAAGCAATTTTCTTAAACTGAATAATAGCAAAACTGAAATTCTTCTTGTGGGTACTAAATCAACACTAGGAAAGGCAAACATTTCTCCTATTTTAATTGACAATCTTAATGTTCCTTTATCCACCCAGGTCAAAAGCCTGGGTGTCATTTTAGATCAAACATTGTCATTCGGAGCCCACATAAATAGTATTACCCGCTCAGCATTATTCCATATAAGGAATATCAACCGTCTGGTTCCTGCCCTTTCAACGAAGAGTACGGCTATTCTTCTGCATGCTCTTTTCACATCTAGAATTGATTATTGCAATGCTTTATTTTATGGACTCCCTTCAAAAGTACTTCATAAATTACAGCTAGTACAAAATGCTGCAGCCCGGGTCATATCAAAAACACCTAGTTCTCAACACATAACTCCTGTTCTTCAAAATCTGCACTGGCTCCCTGTCAAATACCGTGTAAATTTTAAAATACTACTTTTAACCTACAAAGCACTAAACAACTTGGCACCTTCATATCTTTCCGACCTTCTCGATATTCATATCCCTTCGCATAACCTAAGGTCCACCTCTGCAGTTGTACTTCCACGGACTCGGACAGTCTCTATGGGGTCACGAGCTTTCGGTTATGCAGCACCTTTTTTATGGAACCGACTTCCTGTTGAAGTCCGCAACAGTCCAAGTCTCACAGTTTTTAAATCTCGTCTAAAAACCTGTTTGTTAAGACAGGCTTTTATGTAATTCTATGCAGTTTTCTGTCTGTCTTTTTTTAACCATTGTACTTATATTTTTGACTGTAAGGTGTCCTTGAGTGCCATGAAAGGTGCCATTAAAATAAAATATATTATTATTATTATTATTATTATATTTGGGTGGGGTGCATTTCCCTAAAGCATTGTTAGCTTACTATGGCTGTAGGTTGCATTGAACTCTATGCTTGGGAAACACAACACTGGGTAGGTTCTAGACATTCAAGGTGTTTTGGGTGTAGCACTTTGTGGTTGGTGGTGTTCTGAAATATGGTTTGAGATGGTTTAGTGTAAAAAAGTTTATGCAAGTTTACTTCCAAAAAGTTTAAAAGTACATAAGACAATTACTGTTGATTTTGTCAATGTAACATTTGATCTTTCCCTTCACCAAGGGAGATGCTCTACACATCTCGGAGAACACATTTCAAGGGCTCTGCCTCTCAAGAGAATAGGGCATATGGGTCCAAGTTTTAATAAAAGAACTGTTAAGGTGGGTTCTATATATGTGACCCAAAGGCCGACTCAAGGCATAAGCGAACTAAGCGGTTGCTAAGGGCCCTGAGGCCACCAGTATTTGAAATTACATTGTTTTTTTATTTTTATTAAATTTTTTTCGTTTATATATCTATAATATTTCAGTTGATATCATATTGGTAAAGAAATCTATTATTTAATAATAAAAAAAAACAATCCAGCAATATTATTTTAACTGGCTGCTGCAGGATGCGTGCACAGTTGAAGTATGACAGCCATACGATGCCTGAGGTAACTTCAATTCACTGAAGAAGCAGCATCATTGCAGCATCATTGCAGCAAAACAATTAATAAGGTCACCAAAAGGACATATCTCTCTGGTACAGAGAAACAAAAATGGAAGAAATCAGAGGAAGAGAAAAATCAGCAAGCTAAAGGTAAGTTTAAGTATAAGCTAAACGAGACTAAATTCCAAGCTAATGTCACCGTTACTTCTTCTGCTTCAGCGATCACCAGCGGAAGCTAACAGCTTGTCAATTCATGCTCGTACAAAGGATGAGACTGACAAAAATTACTGAAAAAAATAAGCTTCTGTTTTATTACTTTGGTACTGATAACAGTTTAACATTACTTTGGACTGGCCTACGTTTGGGGTCTGTGTTATTATATCATTATGTCTTAATGTTTTAGGTGATGGCTTTGCTACGGTGCAATATAGGTTGATGTTAAAATAACTGTTGTTTGTTGTTATTGTTGTTGAAATAGCTTTTCTGTTAAAATAAGATTCTGCTTATTCAACTATACTCTTAAGAAACTTTTTAGGAGCAAATATTTTGGAGGTGGGGCACAACCAATGCCATCTGCCTCCAGCACCAGTGCTACAGCTGAGGATATTTCATGTAAGTTTAAAACAATCCTAGATCTATTTGTTTATACCGTTTTTGTTGATCATTTGTTTGTTTTTGGCAGACAGCATCATCTTTCAGTATGAAATCTAACATGGCTACATGAATTTTATATAGTTTTTATTTTTATCTTTGATAAGGTACATCCTCTGCAGTTGAGGAGCACTGCCAAGCACCCAGGGACAACAGAATTGGGTCAGTATAGGGGCAACATTTTCTGAACAAAAGTAATTAAAGTGGTTAATGCTAGCCTTATATTTTATTATTTATTGTATTTGTAATTAATTGCATTGCTCTTTTTACATGTTGCAAAAAAAATAAAGTGGTTGAAGTGTTTACAGTAGAAGCATTGTCTACTAGTTTATTTTGCCACTTTTCAGTACACCATATCACGTATGCCAACTGGTACTGCAAGAATTTTAATGTTTAAGTGCAAATGAAAATCTGACTACTCCTGTGGGTTTGCTTCTGTCACAATTAAAGGTCATAGCAAGGGTAAAAACACTGGTATATTGGAAACTTTGGCAATAAATGCCATTTTAGCACTAAAAATTAAAGTTAACGTCTATTATGTGCTAAATGAGTGGGCTCCCTGTATAGTTTACAGCATTAGTTGAAAGAGATTCTTTTGGTATCAGCATTCTGAATAATCAGTATTGGCTGAAAAAAACAGTATCTGTGCATTCCTAGTTGATACTTGGTTGTTTTGAGGCAGTTTTTTGTAATGTGACTGCACAACAAAAAGACATCTGAAAGCCTCATTTGTACTCAGAAAAACTGTGACCTTTGCATCTTTTCTGACTGAATCTGATATATGTCATAGGTTTTAAAATCCCCATTTGTGGCTTTTGAGATTACTGAATTACTAGGAGTTTTGATAACCTCAGTCCTGCATTAGTGGCAAAAAGCCTCTGCTGCGATGAAGCAGTAAGTAAAAACTTGGTTATTACAGTCTGCCTTCTCTGGAAGATCACAGGCTTCACTTGCCTGCCTCAGAATTCTAAGAGTATTCACTTGGACTCTGTTCAGGTTAGCAATTCTTCACTGCATTTCCTCAAGCTTTGAACTCTGCAAGCTTTTAAAGTCTATTGTGTGTTCTGATGGTTTAGCAGACCCTACGGGTTTATGTGATTGAAAGAATTAATGGAAATTCAACCAATATCCACATTATTTAAAATAGCTTGCATATTTGTCAATATCAGTCAATCAAGATTCATGAATCCCGGGCTAGCCCAGATAAAATGCATGTATGTTTACTTGCAGGTGTATTGCAGAATATTACTCTGTGAATTGAGCATCAGTATGAGCTGTAGAGGCTAGTACACTTGGAGCAATATGTACCTAAACAGTTCCTGTTTTCTTACCAAGCTGGTTTCTTAGCATGTATAGTTACCCTAATTGACCTATTTGATTGTAATATAAATTATATTTATATATAAAGATAAAAAGCAATAACTCTAGTATTTTGTGTGGCAGTCTTATTTTAGACTGCATTTATATCATAAGTACAGATTTTATTGTAATTTGTTAAAGTTTTAGTAATTTTGTTGCGTTTTATTTTATTTTCTCTTTTCTTTTAACTGTTCATATAGTTTGTATTCATTTTTATTTTAGTTACATAATTAAGACACATTGAACCAGCTTGAATATTGTAAATTTAAAGGGTTATACCACCCCATGTTGTTACAAAGCCGTAAAAGCTTCATAGGACCACAACATATTATATTTTAGATGATAACCAGGAGGCTTGTAACTATCCCATTGACTGCCAAAGAATTAACACTTAACATCAAGATCCAGAAAAAACGTGATAGACTGAATGATTTGAATGAAAACAGCACATCTGTGAAATAGAAAATCATCCGCTATGTCCACCAGGGGATATTTGCAACAATGGTGCTACGTTAATGATACATTCCTGAATTGTTGAATAATGTTGTTATTTTTGTTTTCTTTACCAAAAATACTAATCTAGCCTCATGATGTTACAGTTGAACCACTAATGTCAGATTCTGTGTTATACTTTTTTGGACTTTGACAGTGCTCATTCATTTGCAGTCAACTGGACAGTCACAAGCCTCCAGGTTTTATCCAAAATATCTTAAATTGTGCTTCAAAGACGAACAAAGGGTTTGGAACAACATTTGGAACAATTCTCATTTTGGGGTGGAGTATCCCATTTTTTTTGTTCAAGTTTCAAGTTTTTTATGGTTAGTAACAGTTTGAAAAATTAAATCTCACCCAGATCAATGGATATATCCGGTTCTGTATTTGTGACAGATGTGTCCTCCTGCTGAAGGTGCTGAGGAAGAAGATGAGGGAGCTGCGGGAGAAAGACGGTGTCAAACAGCGGGCTAGAGGCCGGCGGTGGGCTGTCCAGGTGTTCAGAGGGGGTGTCGTCACTGATTCCGCTGTCAGAGGGTGAAGGGACCCAGAGAGGAGAGCAGGGCTGTGACGTGCCATTTGACACTTCCAACAGGGAGTCCAGGAAGTTATCAACAACACCCTCACCATCACACAGAATCTACAGGAACACAAACTGATGTAACTCACACATAGGTGATAGATGCACACACCTAGCAGAAACAAGCATACACTATTAAAATACAATTGTATGCGTTGCCTTTTGTGTCTCTGAAGTTAATTATTTTGTTACATTTACTTTAACATGAACTAAAGCTGCTTTGGGAAAATAGTTGTAGATTTACCAGAAACATAAAAAATAATCCCATCTGATGTGACTCACACATAGATCATAAATACACACGTGCCTTTTAGCAGAAATCCATGATGAATGAACAAAAACACATACATGACAATATTTTACAATATTACTGCATGTTGTTGGGTTTTTTTTGGCTGTTTTTTTTTTTTTCATCAAATAAATGCACCCTCTGTGAACACAGGAGACTTGTAAAACATTTTAAACATCTTTAAGCAATATTATATAAATATCAAGCTTTTGCATCTGGATGATGTTTATGATGTCTTAAAATGCTATCCATGTATGCAGCTCACTAGACTTTTGATGTGCACATACACACTTGCACATGGTGTCATATCAGACACAAACACACACACACACACACACACACAAGTTGACAGTTAAATTTGGGTCAGCCATGTAATATGCTGTCACTTTGTTTACAGGCAGCCTTTCAGGGTGTTTCATTAATTAACCGTGTTAAAATAACTAAAAATAACATGTTCTCAGCATGCTCTCAGCATGCTCTCAGCAGGAAGGTTGTCTCGTGATTCATCACATAAACGCAGGTCACAGATATCAAATGGCAGTTCACTCACGCTTTGATCTGTGATTGACCACGCAGGGTTGCCATGGTCACCATTGCTCTCCATATGAGGGACCTTATGGGGTTCGAGGAGCAGGTCAAGGAGCTCAATCCCAGAATAAGCCTGAGATACAAAGGGAAAGATGAGAAGTTGGAAATGGGGGGCAAAAACAAATGCAAGCCACGTCATAAGTTGCTTTCACACATGAAACATTGTAAATTACTATAACATTACCCGATTTACTTCTCTGGTAAATACATAATAATGCAGTTCACACAAGCCATGGCACTGCGTTTTATTAAGTTACCATCAACACAGAACCATAGTACTGTGATACAATCAACAAAATGAACTTTAAATGCTGCGCCGTTAAACATCCATCTCAGGACAAGGGCTTTTCACACTTCAAATATTCTAAACCTCGGGCAAACTGAGTCCTGAGTTATATTGCTTCACATTTCACATCATTTATATTTTACATGGGGTCGCCAATTAATCCTAAACTCTACAAAAAAGATGGTTCTTTAAAGATCCATTAGTGCCTTACTACACTTTTAAAAACAGCTTCCTAAAAAGCTTTTTAAGAGTGCAGTAAGAGTTCTGTTTAGAACCGACTAATCCTGAAGAACCTGTTTTATTTTGAAATGGTTGTTAGTTAAAGTTTAGAGTTCTTAATTCCTGCAGTTTAGTTTTTCACCTTAATAATTGATTTTCTGGAGCTACTGACAGTGCACTCTCAACATAATTTCCTGTTTTGAAGTGTCTGTACATTTTTACTTACAAATTGTAAGTTCTGATGAGTCGTTTTTTTTTTTTTTATTGAGTGTTTGGATTTTTTAACAATTCTGTTCAGCTGAGGACACTTCTCTCCCCTTCCCTGCTTATGTAAGTAACAGGAATATTGAATTGATCCATTCTGTTCCCACTGGGAAGGGCTCAGGCTACTTTTGACTTTCATAAACATAATTGGATAATAAAAAAGATGCACTGTAACTCTAAACTCAATTTCAGATACTGTTACAAACCACAAGCTCATCTTCTGCAGAGAGAAAGTGCCACTCAAAATACTCACAGTCACAGACTTTATAGAGAATTGTGAAGATATTTCACTGTGACTTGATTGCATTATCTTCATTGCATTTCTGTTTTATTTATGCATTTATTTAAGTCTGGTGTCATGTATTAATGTATTCAGGGAATTGTCATTTATGCTAGTTACCCATTTCCTTATTGTAAGTACTTATTTGGCACATCTTGCCATATTTTCTCAAAAACCTTATAAACCTTTATATGTATGATTTAAGGGTATAAATGGTAAAAACAATATTAATAAATAATGTGAAAACTATAATATTAATAAACAATTAAAAATCCTTTCAAGCATCTTCTAATTGTTTTTAGTATAAAAGACAAGTTCTGAATATTTCCCCTTAAAAGCTAAGACTCTTTTTTATACAGTGCACAGTGTCTGTCCAAAGTATCTAAGTTTGGGCCCTACAGTAAAAACTAGAAGAACAATTTTTGTTTACCCCAAAGAACCTTTCAGTGTCCAGAAGCCTTGCACATTAAAAAATAAGTTGGATAGCCTTTCCTGGAGTATCTTAAAAAGTCTAAGCAGTTTTAAACTTTCTTGAGAAACTCTAGAGAAGACTCATGTGAGATAAAGGGGGTTATTTAAAGGAGAAAAGAATGATAAAAAATAAATTAAAATAATAATAAAGGGTGTTTTCATATCAGTGCCACAGAAGAACCATGGTACCTCAAAAAAACTTCTTAAAATAACCAAGTGTCTCAGTGTAAAGAACATTTTAGTGCTTGAAAGAACCTTTTTTCACACTATAAAACCTGTACAATTAAAGGTTCCATGGAACCACTGATTCCAATAAAGAAACTTAATTTTAAAGAGTGTATTGTTTATTTTTGTGTGTGTCATACATAAAAAGTACCCAGAGCACTCTGCAGAACCGTGGTGACCATGCAGATATTTTTCAGAAGATGTCTTTGTTATTTCTGCATGTCTGGGGTCCTGAATGTAAAACTTCCCTTCACAATTTAAAAAGAATGAGGCAGGAAGCTGCTCTGACTGTTAAAGTTTAACCAGGTCCATTGTAGAGGCATAAAGTATTCATTTAAAAGCCTGCAATGTTATTATTAGTGCTGTTGCACAGAGAACACACATAGAATATGACATTTGAAACACAGCTAAAAGAGGCCTGGTCTGGTCACAGCATAAAGCAGCGGGACGGCATCAGATGTATCAGGCATTGACAAAATAAACATGAATTCATGTGACCGGGCCATGCACCTGATATAATGAGCACAATGACACAAAGATTTGCGACCCAGATGCAGCTGATTTGCTTTACATCTGACAGTTTAAATATTAGAAGTCTTAAGGATGAAAGATTAAGACTTTTGAGCCGTCTCATCAGCTCTGCTGACTTTAAAGACACAAAAAGTCAGACAAGAAGAGAAATACAAATGAAAAAAAGAATATCATTCTCTGAGCAACGTCTTGATGTGATTTGAAAGTAGCGAGTGAAAATCCCTCTGCCAGAGAAAGTAAACACGAACCCAGAGCTGTTAGACCGTTCTTTCAGAGTTGCACACACACACACACACACACACACACTCACACACACACACACAGTGGAATGAAACAGAAATGATAGGCTGTGAGTCACTGTTTTATTGGGTTTTTTGTTCAAGTTTGTTTTGGTTGATAAGCTGTTTGTGAAGAATTGCAAGTTGTTGGTTGTGCTTAGCCGATAGACACGATGATGCTTCTAATGTTTCTAGCAACATTTTATCTCATGCTAAACTTGCAAACTTCTCTTTTTATCTTGGTAGATAAGCCCTTTCTGCATTTCATTAATGCCTTTAGGAATAAAAATCATAAATGAGATCATTTCAATCTTTGATCTCAATTGCTTTTGCAGACAGCAATTAGATTGAATCTAGAGATATTTAGTCAGAGATAAAATGGAGATGTTTGCTTATTGTAAATCTCCTGCTATTAAATTTGTCTTTGATAAACATTTTTACTTTGGTAAAATATTTCTCAACTAGTGGCAGTGTTTCAAGATGATATCAAAGTCTGCAATCAACAGTCAAAATATGAACTCAGGAGATATTCTGCAAATATCAAATGATTGCATATTAATTTCGTAGTGATCTCCTTAATACAGACTTATTTTATTATAATTAACATATTGTTTTATTTTTCATTAGTATTTTTTCTGTTATAATAATTTTAATTTATTTTTGTCATGTTTATTTTTTTCTCCATTTTGTCGGTGTTACAATCTCCAGCTGGAGTTCCCTCGTTGTCTCCACTAGAGGGCACTCCAGCTAGAGCAGTTCCACGCTCCAAACTCCATTGCCCATCATGGCTCATTCCTGGGAGTGATTAATTGCCACACCTGTCATTACCACACCTACTTACTGATTGCTTACAAGCATAAAAGCCAGACTCAAACTTCCACATCTCTGTTACACATGCAAATCAGGTACCATTTGAGGAAGATTTCATAAAAACTGTGTTAATGAACCTGTACTTAATGAACCCATAAAATCCTGGTTGCCTGAAGGGGAATTTTCATGCAGTCTTCAGGACTTTATTGAATATGCCCTCATTCTGTCCGGTTCTTCATTTACTGTGCATTTCTCAGAGAAGGAGTGTGGCCCTGACGCTTTGACGGTGCCTGATACACTGGGACACGACCACAATATGGCAGAAACCATAGAGCTCCTAACTATCGCAGCTCTCATGGAGAGGTCGTGGATTATCCAAAGCTCCTCTCAAGTCACTGCCCAAGATGGCTGTCAACTCTGAGCCACAGCCACTGCACAAGATGGCTGCCGCTTCCGAGACACAATATAAAACGGCCTCCACACCAGACACTCAGCCTTCACAGATGTGTCCCCTTGGACATGGCATTTGAGGGCACCAGGGCCTTCTCCAGGCATACTAGACTGGTTTCCTGCTTGGCTGATTACCTAATGAGGTCAGTGAGGGCAGCAGGCATCTCTAAGACTAATACGCCAGTCATCACTGAGGCTGCACCTCTTTCCACAGTGCTACCGGTTATGGCAGAAGCCAATTTGAGTGTGTGGGCCGCATACTTCTAGCCAGAGGCCTCGTTTGTCTGCATATCTGCCCCAGAACTCCAATCCGAGCCAGCTCATGCCATAGAACCTTCTAGGGTTCCGCCGATGGCTGCACAACCTCCAGGGATGTCAGCTCCATCCATAGATGCTCTGGAGCCCCCACTAGTGGCTGCACAACTCCCGAAGGTGTCGGCATCTCCCACAGGGTCGTTAGGGATTCCGTTGGTGGCTGCACGACTATTCAGAGATGTTGGTTACCATCGTAGATTCTCTGGTTATAATTCATCGAAGTTCTGCCAACGGCTGCACAATTAAAGTAAGCTTTTGTTATAATGCATTTATTGTGTACATACATGTTTTTAAATTGTCCATATAAAATAAAAATATGTTTTATAATTTTTTTTAAATACATACATCTGTAATTTATTTATATTTACACTTATGACCCATCCCTTGCACCTTAACCAACCCATAAACCTACCCAAATCACCAAACTTGTCCCTAACCTATACCGTATGTTTTCCAATACAATATGAACACAATAAGTACATTGTACTTATTATTTATTTTCCTGGGCTATATAGCTGTAACACCTGTCCAGTTTGGTTGCCAGATATGTGGAAAACCCCCGCGGTTCCCAAACCACAAAAAAGGGATTCCAATCCTGTTGCACGGTGAGAGGGGCCGTGTTTAACCCTGTCAGTGCCAATCACTCAACCCAATGCACTGTTTCACATCCAGTTGGTACCAGTTTCACCACTTGATGTACGCTAGGAAGCTCAGTCAGTTCACGTTTTTCAGCTGGAAGAGCTGCCACCAATCCTAGCGATCCCTGATCCGCTAGTGTCCACCATCACTTCACAGCAAGAGGGGCTGTGTGGTGTCCAGTCGGTCCTGGTTACGCAGCCTGGGAAGCTGCAGAAGGTTCCAGAACCCAAGTGGCCTGATCCGCCAGACGCTGTCTGTGATCCGAAACCCGAGTGGCCGGATCTGCCAAACATTGTCTGTGATCCAGAACCCGAGTGGCCGGATCCGCCAGACATTGTCTGTGATCCAGAACCCGAGTGGCCGGATCCGCCAGACTTGGCCTGTGATCCAGATCCTCAGCTACTGAACTCACCCGAGCTCCATGAAGACTGTGAGGCCCCATGGCCAGAACCTCCTGAAACCGTGTGTGACTCAGAGACTCCATCGGGCCCGCCAGTGGCTGCACGACCACTGGAGATGTCGGCTTTAGGCGTAGAATCTCCAGAGTCCCCCTTGGTGGCTGCAGTGGAGGTCTCTGAGTTATGGCCCAGTCGGCCTAGAGGGGTGCCATCACAGTCTATTCAGTCACAGGCTATGTAACACCTGTCCTGTGTCTCATGCCTGTGTTTATGTTTTCTAGTTCATGTGCTCTTTGTTTGCTTTTACCTGTCAGCTCCTTCATGTCTCTCATCTGTAACCCCGCCCTCCTCATTAGTGTTCATCCTCTGCCAGGTGTGTTTGATTAGTTCTTGTAAAATTACCACATCCCATGTCTTGTTCTATGTCAGTCGATAATGTTACATGTTGTGTTGAAGTTTCTTTGCTTTTTGCTTTTTCCTTTTTTGTTGTTGTTTTCTGTTAATAAATGTCACATTTGAAGTCCGGTCCTGCCTCAGAGTCCTTTCTGCCTGGTTTAAGGAAGTGATAGCGCGAGTGACTCGAGCCGCAATGGTGACAATAGCCACCTAATATAATGTGTGACACTTTTTTATGATTTCCATCAAGTATATTAACCGTACTTTAATATCTCAACTGTCTACAATGCAGCAAAAATAGAAAATCTGTATCTTGTCTACAGTTTTAGAAGATATTTCAATTAAGAAACACCTGAGTCAAAACCTCAGCTTAGTTTTCATTCCAGACAATATTTGTGTTTCATTTACATGATTTCTCAGCACCCTGTGACCTACAGTACTTTACACCACAGTCATGCGCTTTTGGAGTCAAGATCCTCATCTAAGCAAAGTTTTATATGGCTCGTGCTAATGGCACAGTCAGAAGAGTTACACACAAAGCTACGCTTGACTTGTCAACCTCTAAAGAGCATGAGACAATTTCATAGCTGGTGGTTTCGAGGACACGGAAGGATATTGGCGGAGTGAGACTCCTCAAACTAGAGCAAAGCCAGGCGTGTTTATTTGCGCTTTGTCATCAAACAAATCTAAGAAAACCTAAAGAGCATTTAAACAACAAAAGAGCAATGCCCACATTCCGAATCCATTTGAGAGGTTTTGCATAAACTGATTGCTGTACTAAATCAAGATTATAGATGGCGAAAGTAATCCACAGACACAACAAACAGCTCTCACGGATGAGCGCTCGCGGGTAATTACGACATTTTGGTCTAATTGCGCAGATCTGTTGAACTTTCTGTGCCTCATCTGCTGTTAATGAAAAAGCTCTGAGAGGAGCCCTGGGTTTTATTCTTGTTTATGGACATGCTGAGATCGTAGACTAATTAGGAAAATATAATCATCACCGGGGTTTGCGTTATTGTCATTTCCACACTACAAACTAGTGCTCTTCTTTCTCAATTAGTGAGACAGAAATTAGTTAATGTATGTAATGTAATGTTAATGTAACTGTAATCTCACACATAAATTTTCTTTTTCGTAAGAGATCTTAAGAATGTCTGAAATTGTTAAACTGCACTCATGAATTTGCCAAGATCATGCATCAACATTTTTAAAATCAAATCCAAGACAAGCATTTTCTTTGGGTTGTTTTGTGGAACCACTTCAGATCATGTGCAAGAAAAAGTAAAATAAAATCATAATAATATTAAAACATTTTAAACCTTTTTTATTTTTTTAATAAAACCTGAAAAAAATAATTATGTATTTTTACAATTCAATTGTCAAATATTTCACTGTCCCCATTTTTCAACATTATGTTCCTTAGAGTTTAATGAATATTAAATATAATATATATTTATATTATTTATATATATATTATTAATATCCTTTTCATTTTTAGTATTTTATTATGTTTACACTACAGTTTCCGGTGAATTTGTTATTAAACAAAAAAGTAAACATATAAACACACACACACATATATTTATATGTATATATTATTTTTTTGACATTAAAAAATCGGGAGTTTTCAGAATATGTATATATATAATAATAATAATAATAAAAACATATTAGAATGATTTTGAAAAAGTCAATTTGCTGATGTGCATCCTAAAATGTATTTCCAAAACAGAACAGATGTTTTGCATTGAAATAATATTTTACTGTATTTTAGAGCAAATAAATGCAGCCTATAGGTGAAAATAAGAGTATTCTTTTAAACACTTAAATTTAAAAAATCTTAATTAATCCAAACTTCATATGGCAGATACCTCCGATATAAGCTCAAAATATTTAAAAGTTAAACAATATTTTTGGAGGATTCACCGCGGTAGTCCCTTCACTTTGAGCCTGAGCCCAATTCTTTTGGGCCAGAGATGAGCTGGTTCGCCAGTAACCTTTTTCATAAGAAATTATATTTCAAAAATAAATTAAAAATGGCGTTGTTACCTGAGAATGACCCCACTGCAATATGACACAAACAGTGCAGTAACAGCAAAGGGAATGCAATACTTCACCTTGTCTGAGAGTAGTGCCATGTTCCAGGCACTAGAATCACCAACAGAAATACAAGCAAATAGAAGAAAATGATTAAAATCCAGAAAGAAAAGCTGAGTATGTCCGTGTGATGCCGTTCTCCACACAGCTGTGTTCCTGAATGTGTTCTCTGTTCTAGGACAAAGTTGAACCTCCAGATAAACTCCAGATAATGAGCCGATGATTCAGTTGGGTAGTTAATAGTGAGAGGGCTTTGACCGACAGGTTAAATCACACATGTGAGGATCTGCATTCTGTTTATCAGTGAGATGATGATGATTTCATCAAAATAAATTAACATGACAACAGAAGAGGATGACATCACTGTTTAACTGAAATGTAAATTAAGTGGAGCTATGCACTATTTCACAGCTTTAAGAGACTTGACCAAATAGTAAACATTTTAATTTGGGGAACGTTTACTCACCCTCTGGCCATCCAAGAAGTATAACGATTTTTTTGTTTAACTGAACCTATTCTATTAGCTTTTTGGACTCTGATTCTGACGGCACCCATCAGGGCCGGAGTGGGACTTCTTTTTAGCCCTGGAGTTCCAAGTCTTAGACCGGCCCACTTAGTTCACGACTGACTATATTAAAATAATTTCATTTCCAATTCAGTGCAAATACAGTAGCCTAAGTGTTGCTTCACAGTAAAGATTTATTTGAACAGTTAACACAATGTAATGTTTAACAGTATCAGAATTCATTTTCTTTATTTTATCCACACCTTAAAATGAAAAAAAATAATAAAATAAAATTAATACAAATATATATTAAGCTTTATTTATAAAATAAAGATTAAAATAAAATGTATTAAACTTTCTAATGACACTATCATGTATTTTTCAAGGAATCTTTAGTCTGTCCCACTGAGATGCAACAGTAAAAGAAAAAGTTTGATACATAAACAAGAACGGTCAAAAAATGGACCGGCCCAATGGGAATTCTCGGTCCTCCCGATTCGACAATCCAGGCCTACGTGGCACCCTTTTACTCCAGAGCATCCATAGTTAGCAAGTCACGTAATGCTTCATTTCATCAAATGTACCTCTTTAAGAGTATCTTTTAGTATTATAAGTATACACCAATAAAAAAAATCCTCAACATTTCTTCAGAAGAGATTGATGAGAAGTCAGTAGTTAACATAAAATAAATGTGGATTATTTGAGATGTTGGACTTTTGAATTGGCAAATTATATTGTTTTTGTTATTTCAGTTACATGTAATATCAAAGAGTCTTATTTAATTATTTATTTAAACCTATTTAATGTTAATTTGTATTGCATTTCATTCTGGTAGATACTTTCTGGAGAACTCACTTATGATTTTATCTCTATGAGGTAATATGTTGAGGTGTAATTATACTGAAATCCTCTTGCAGTAATGACAAGCTTTATGAACCTGGGTATTTTTAACCTGAGGTCTGTCACACAGATAAACCCAGACCTCAAACTAAACATGTCTTTGGTGCAATCAGTGCATGCTTATCCTGCATTTGTCCCAGCTGTTATCACAGAGGATAAGACGGCTAATATCGGGAGCTGCACATTGTTCTGCTCATTAGTAAAAAAACAAGGATAGTGTTACATAACTCCACTCATGCACAAACTCCAGACAGTGATTATTCATGATAAAAAAAGAGCATACTTTTATTGTGCAAACTTATACATCAGCAGCCTCAGAACCAATTTTAATCACATTTAGTAGCTTAGCAACACAAAGTACATTTACCAGTTAAACTGTTAAATATTTATATTCATAAATGAATTTAAATAAAGCGATTTTTAAGTTGATTTACAAATACTACTACTACTATGTCAAAACACCACGCTTAATATAAAGTTTTTCTAGATGTTACTCTTTTAAATAATTGTAAAATTCCAAAAAACATTTTTCAATAGAAACTGTTTCAACTAGAAATGCATATTTAATACAGCTGGACCTCTATGTAAAGGGACTGTGACATGCTGTAAATGATCACAGAACTCTCTTTTCTTTAAGTATATATATTTATCTGCTCTCAAAGGCAGAACAAATTTCATGGTGCCTTTAGACATGCCTGCTAAAGGCCTAACATGACCATAGAATCAGGACACTCTTTCAACAAAGCTCACATTCAAAAGCAAAGGTCATATTGACTCTGTCAAGCAGACAGTGAAGCTTTTTGCTTTTTGTAAACTTTAAGCAAAGGGGTATTAGGATCTTTGATGTTATTGACGTGTGTGTGCGTGTGCGTGTGTGTGTGTGTCTGCGTGTGTGTGTGTAACAGGTTAAGCAGTTGAAGTCTCACACCAAGCACAATTCTTCCAAGAAAATGGTACAGATAGAATCTACCACAAAAAGGTCAAGAAAACCAATTATCTCTCTGTTCTAAATCCTGGATGCACAAAAGAGCAATTCAGAGAAGAATTCAAAAAGAAGAAAAAGGGATTGAGATGTTATCTAAGCATGTACTGTATTTGTGGGAGTGTGTGTGTGTCGTCAGGTTCACTGGGATGACCAAACATATAAATGGATTACTATACATACTACTTATGGTTATAATGAAACTCTTAAAAAGCAAAAATGGGTGATGTCAGATGATCAAGCTGACCATAATAGTTCCATCAGTTAATGTATTTTAAAGTGAAAGGCTACATAAGAAATAAATCCATCAAGATGTTTTAACTTTAAACCATTGCTTCTGAGTCTGTAATCCATAATGACACTTACTCTTACAGTGAAAAAGTCCATGTCCTGTTGTCCTCCATATCTGCTGAGAACTGCTTTGGACTGTTTTTTCTTGTGAACAGTGCTTGATCTTTCTCTCCTGGTTCAGCCACGGCAACGTTTTCACTGGACAAAGCATATTAAGGATATAATTTCCCTTAATCTCACTTCATGAGATCGATAGACTGGAATGGTGTGGATTAATTGATGTTTTCATCAGCTGTTTGGACTATGATGGCACCCATTCACTGCAGAGCATCCACTGGTAAACAAGTGATGAAATACTATATTTCTCTAATTCTGCTCTCACCTGTTCCAGCTCATTTTTATTCAAGTAATTCGAAACTATTCCTATATTTTTATTGTTATATTGAATAACTATATTGTTATTTTACATCAAATCCATCATTGAAGTCAATTCTGTTATCATCTATCTACCCTCATCGTCGCTTCAAACCCAGGTGACCTTTACCTGTGGAACACAAAATAGGTTATGAAAATGTCAAATCTGCTCTAATCCATGCAGTAGAAGTACATACTAATCCCTGGTTGTGTTGTACTTTAGCTGTAGTTGTACTTTTGCATTTTTGAAAAGTGTTATTGCCATTGGAAATGTTCAGGACTACTGCTGTTTTTCCCTCAAAGATGGTACATGATGTTCAGTATGAAAACACCAAAATCAAGAAAATTTCTGTGTTTTTTCCCCCTTTTTTTCCTACCACAGCTGTCATTCATTTTTTTAAAACTGAATGCACTGGAAAAAAAAAAAACATTGTTACTGCCAGATGCTCTTAACATGTTTTATTGTCATGTGGCTTCATCAAAGAAGAAGGTTCAAAGGTCAGGAGGTGGAAAAAAAATGTTGAGCAGTAAACAATCTACAATAGAATACTTGTACTTATATATATATATATATATATATATATATATATATACACACACACAAACAAAATTTAATGATTTAGCCTATATATATGCTTTATATATTTATTTATTTATTTACTGAATTATTTACTGATTTGTCAAATAAAAACCCAACCCAATTCAAATAAACAGTGTCTCAGTTAAATGAAATGATCAGTTCGCTAACAGTAACCACTGACTCATACTGCTGTATTTATCAGTTAAGTGTTCTAAATCATGTTCTGCTTCAGTTTTATTATGGATGCCGTAAAATTTGTACAAATTCTTATCTTGCATATCAGATAAAAAGTTGCACAACCTTAAACAAAATGATGATGCTTAAATCATGAAAGTGATTTCACAGCAATCCCCTGAAATGACATAACCAGAGGAAGAACAACTAAGGGCTGCTTTTGTTAAACAGTAGGGAACGTTTTCTTACCCCTATCATAAATACGAATAAAAATACTCCCCTGAAATTTCATTCAAATATAACACTGCGCTATTGGTCTCTGGCTCAACAGCTTCATCTGCTGGCCTCATGTAGGTACTCATAGAAAATACTAAAATAATGCAGAAAGTCAATATGTAAAATCTAATACTTTCGTGGTTAATTTATTTTTGATCATGTTAATTGTATATTCTCAAAAATGCCCTCAAATTGATAAGGTTAACACGATGATACTTATGTAAACAAGTGCAGAGAACTCAAACTAGAGCTCCCATAATTCAAGGGGGCTCCAACTGCGCATGCGCGCGTGTCAGATGGGACGTAAACAAGCTACAGGAAGTGCAGCTGTTACATTGTTCATAGCAGGTTTGTGAACGGATTATTTTTTTTTATATATATATATATATTTGTACTTGTTCTTTAAGATTTTGTCGGAAATATGGTTTATGTTCTCGCTCACACAGTGTATTTGACTTTTAATTGTTTGTAAGGATGTCTTTGCCCATAAAATCCGAGGTTCGTTAGCAAGCACGCTAGGTTAAGAATCTCCCTTTATCTAAAGTTACATTTGTTAATATTATTAGCACTGATGGTATTATACGTATTTCTCGGTGGTGAAGCATATTTTTAGTGCTTGTTATTCATTGTTTTAATACGTTGGTTTAATACTGAATGTATTCTGTAATGTATGGTCTAGCTTGTGTTTTATTCAACGAAACAGCTGCTGTCAGGAGAGTTTTATTCTGCTCCTTAGTCGAGAAAATGTGTTTTTTATGATCTGTCAGAGTTTCTTTAAATCGCTATACGTTAGTGTAATGTGGTTTCTTAAGGTTTTTTTTAATTGCTTTTTTGGGATGTGGCAGGAGCAGGGCCCTCAGATTTTGTATAATATATAAAACAGAAGTTAGACATTGACATAAACTTAGTCTAAAAATCTAAAAGTATTTTTTATTTTGTATTTAATATATATATATAATATATATATATATATATATATATTGTATGTGTGTTAACTAGCTCTGCTTAAATGCCTGTGACCTGTTAAAGATAACTGGTTATGATCCAGTCAACTAAAAGATAAAATCAAAGTCCATCCTTCATTTTCTGTTTCTTGCTGACATATTCTTTTCAGTGACGTTTGACTTCATAATATATGTTTACCTCTGCTGAGCATGTGTTTGAGATGAACCAGGTATTACAGAGAAATTTTAGTTGGTTTGGATGTGTTCCTACAAATATGGACGTATAGTTAATTGTTTCGCTTAATCAAAAAGTATACTTCATGACTTTTCATGAAAGACAGTGTTATACTAATTGGTACTTTTGTTGTTATGAATAGCTTGGGACTAATAAAGTTCATTTAAAGCTTTGTCTAGTTTCTGTTTTGTGCGGTTGTTGGTCATGATTATAATAGTTCTATAAATAATTTTGACGTTTGAAATGGAGAAGGTGACTTCAAAAAGTGAAACAGTTTTTACTTCTCAGTCCATAAAAATATTTTATTGCAGTGACAGAAAATTCATAAGGTTTTGAGATGCGAAAATCCTCATGGTCACTAGAGGGCATTGGTTGGGCTGTGTATTAGCTGAAATACAGTGGGGCAAGCCACCAATTGTAATTTTCATCATGGGCATACCTCAATTATAAGAGACAAAATGAGAAAAAATATCCAGGAAATCACATTGTAGGATTTTTTAAGAATTTATTAGCAAATAATGGTGGAAAATAAGTATTTGGTCAATGAAAAAAAATGCATCTCAATACTTTTATATATAACCCTAGAGGCTACAGAACACGTCTCAAAAAAAAGGACAACTGGCTCCATTATATGGAGATACTTTGGTTTTAAGGCACCGTACGAACAACAGACAGATATCTACTGCCATGAATGCCTAAAGTGGGTGCCAACCAAAGCTTGCACTGCCTACTTTGAGTTGAGTTGTTTAATTTTTGAATGAAAAGAAGGCAATATGTATTATTTCTTCTATATGTATACAGGGATTTTTAAAAGAAAATTCACAGAAGCACTTTGTTCTGAACTGCCTACCTCTGAGTTTCAATAAAAAAACACTTTGGAATTTGGCATATTTGTTTTTGCAGTAGTTTTTGGGGGGTCATTTATCCTGTATAGATATTGAGATTTTTTTTTTTTGCTTCATATTGCTCCGCCCTAGTAGCCTTTATTACTTCGGTCCCAGCTCTCTGCAAGTCATTCACTAGGTCCCCCCCTGTGGTTCTGGAATTGTTGCTCACAGTAGGGCTGGATGATTTAATCGTTGATTTATTCATGGGCATTTCCTCAGTAAAGCCGGTTCTTTGATTAACGGTAAATCAGCGGTTTTTAAAATGAGCGAAAGTTGATACACAGAGCCGTAGATCACTGACGAGCTACGCAATATACGCATAAGCGATTCATTTCTGATTTTGAACGTGATATTGCGTAGCTCGTCACTTACACAATTGGTGGCTGACTTAATACTTTTTTGCCCCACTGTAAACATTTAATCACATATAGTCAAACATATTTGAGTTTACATGATGGGTTTTGAGAGACAGCCTGATCATTTATTCAAAGGTTACCTGTTGTGAAATGTAATTTGACAACAATCTGCTGTTTATAAAACACACTACTGCCATGAGGGCACACTGTCTGCAGAATGATCTTCAGCAAAGGGTGACTGCCATTCTGAAATGGGATGTAAATTAGGAGAATTTGAAATAATTATGTTTTACATTCTCAGGTGACATGGAAAGGTGACGTGTCATCAGAGTCAACACCCAATCCCAGGGCATCGTGCTGCGAGGAGCTAATAGCAGAACGGCGCAGAGATGACAGAGTGCTTCCTGCCACCCAGTAGCAGCCCTGCAGAGCAGAGGAGGGCGGAGCATCCAGGTGGTGTGGCTCGTACCCCGAGCTCTGAAGAGATCAGCCCCACTAAGTTCCCAGGTCTGTACCGTACGGGTGACCCCTCACCCCCTCACGATGGACACCATCATGAGCCGCCTGATGTGGCATCTGATGACGAGAAGGAGCACAACAAGAAGAAGAACAAGTTTAAGAAGAAGGAGAAACGCAGTAAGATAAACACAAACACATGCTCCATATTTACACTCAACAATGCCCTTCTATTGACACTTGCATCTAAGATTGAATGTTGTTGCATTAGATCACAAGATATAACGCAAGTGGTATTTATTGTAAATAAAGAATTTACTTGAACAATTTTCATGCCATTTTTATTTCTGTATCTTTGAGATACTATTGTCATTTAATTATTTGAATTAATTTTATTATTTATTATTGATTTAATTTTTTTTGTGAGATTTAGTTATTATTATTGCTTTTTTGAAATATGTAAACTATGTAACTGTGTAACTGCATATTAGTTTTTAAAATATTATTTTTTTGTTATATTAGTACATCAAGAAATATTTATGAAAAATATTCCCTTGGCAATTAGCTGAAATAAAATGGGTTTACGTTTTTTTTCTTCTATTTCAAGTAACTTTTTTTTTTCCTGTTTTTGGTTTTAATTTGGTTTTAAGTTTTACTCAAAACATTAAACAAAGACATTTGTTCTGTTCGAATCCTGTAGCATTTGAGCAGCTCTTTTATTAAATATTTATTATTTCATCATATTCAAACATTTTTGAGTGTCTGAATTCGTTTGAGAGCCTGTAGATGTTTGCACAATGTTTCCTTGAATCTTTGTGTAAAGAAATCTGTATGAAGCAAGACTTTTATTGAATGAAATTAATATTTTTATTAAAACAAGGATGCATTAAGTTGATGAAAAATTACAGACATTTATAATGTTACAAAATATTCCTATTTTAAATAAATGTATTCATCAATGAAGCCTTTTTCAGCATTAATAATTGTAACAATTATATTTGTACAGCAAAACAGTCTAGTACAATGAAGACCGGAGTAATGATGAAATTGTATTTAAAAATATAATCAAATAGAAAAGGGTTATTTTTACTTAAAAATATAAAAATAACAGTATTACATTTTTACTGTATTTTTTAATCAAACAAATGCAGCTTTGATGAGACTTCCAAAAACATTTTAAAACATGGATTTACCAACCAAAAAGTTTTGAACGGTATTTTATAAAGGAAATATCATCAAAAGGCTAGTGAGATATTGTTTTTGTAACTGTAACCCAGCTCTAGTTGATAGTATGGACTTCTGCCCTCGATGTGCTAATGTTCCAGTTTCTGTGCAGCTTCAGAGTGAATTTGTTACTTTCCTGTCGCTATATTTAGCCGCCCTGCAGCAGCCTATTGCATATAAGCAGGAAGTGATGGAGGTTTTAAAGACACACCCTGTCCATCCCTGTAGGTGTGTTATAGTGGCTGAGGAGGGACCAGTCATGTATGCTGGTTGATAGGGTCAGAGCTGCTCAGGGTGAACGAGTGTCAGGACAAGAAAATGGATCATTAAAAAAAAAGAGCTGGCGCTAGGGGATATTGCTAAATTATAGTAGAGCAGTTTTCAGTGTCTTTCTCTTGCTCTTGTTTCATTCTGCTCCTTTCAATCTCACCTAACCTTGAGAGAGACAGACGGTGGGACAGTAAATTTTGCACAGTCGTTAATAGGACTGTTTGTTTTTAGCATCAGGTATTAAAAGAAGCTCTTCTCTTCTCTTCTCTTCTCTTCTCTTCTCTTCTCTTCTCTTCTCTTCTCTTCTCTCCTCTCCT
>JAUCNO010000385.1:397023-407664 GCA_032353835.1 Enteromius viviparus
TTTGGGTTTATTAAAAAAATTATAACATGTTTCAAATTAAAACTGAAAATTGAGTATGCAGTGCATCGTCAATGCATCGCGATGCATCAAGATATAGTATTGAACCGAATCGAGGACATAATAACCGTAATTGAACCGAACCGTGAGACCAGTGTAGGTTCACACCACTAATATATATCCATTGTTCCGAGATGCCGCGTTGACAAGATACTTTTGGAACACCTAGCTCTGAATCGTGTATAAAATCAGCCAATGAATTGTTGGGACGTCATGGCGGGAGACGTCACTGGCCAGGAAGCATAAAAGCATGTGGAATGCTGCTGGCATTTAGCTCCAGACTCGCAGACCCAGTCCGAAAAAACGCCATGACGTACCAACAAATCATTTGCTGATTTTACACACATACAATTTAGCTTCTACTGACCCAGAGGGGGGTTGAAGGCCTGTAGTACAGATGGTGTGACTGTAGTTACCTTAGGACTGTAACCTTCTCGCGGGTACAGGAAGGCTTTTAGCCCCCTCAAAGGCCACACTCTCAGTTTCCACAACTCTGGGCGAGTGTGCACTGTAGTGCCCCCCACCTGTAAGAGGAGATCCCTCCTGATCGGAATTTCCCATGAAGGGCCGTCTAGGAGGTCCATCAGGTCTGAGAACCATACTCGGCCCGGCCAGAACAGTGCTACAAGTAGTAGACTGACCGCGTCCCGCCACACTCTCTCCAGAATTCCTGGGAACAGAGCGATCGGGGAAAAAGCATACAAACAAAGCCTCGGCCATGTCTGTACCATGGCATCCAGCCCCAGTGGAGCTGGATGAACTAGAGAGTACCAGAGGGGACATTCCACATTCTCTCTCGTTACAAAGAGGTTTACCTCTGCCTTGTTATATACTCTCCAGATCTGCTCCACCACCTCGAGGTGAAGCAACCATTCCCCGGGCCTCAGCCCCTGTCTCGACAGGATGTCTGCTCCTATGTTTGGATGCCCGGGAATATAGATGGCTCTCAGTGAGAGGGATCTGTCCCGGGCCCACACAAGAATCTGGTGGGCCAGCTTGTACAAGGGGCGCAAACGCAGACCTCCTTGGTGGTTGATGTAAGAGACTACTGACGTGTTGTCGTTGCGCACCAACACGTTTTGGCCTCTTCTGTCTGTGAAGAAAGACAGCCAGAATCTCCAGGCAGTTAATGTGCCACGTGAGATTTTGACCCCTCCACAGACTGCGGGCTGAGCGGCCACTCATTACTGCTTCCCAACTAGTGAGGGATGCATCCGTTGCTAGCGTAACATGGTGAATCTGAGCTCCCAGCACTGGGCCCAGATTTAGGAACGAAGGTTTTCTCAACATGTCTAAAGGCACATACGGCTCAGTGTCACACTTTGATCATGCAAAGGAAATTTCCCCTTAGGGAGACAGGTCCATCAGGCCCAGCAATCTCTTGAAACTGCTTGACAGTGAGTGACCAGCCTTCTTTTACTCTTGCGACTGCTGTGAGGATCGAATCAATCCGAGCAGGTGTCATATGAGCCTGCATCGTGGTCGAATCCCACACTACGCCTAGATAAATGCTCATCTGTGCTGAAGAAAGCACACTTTTCTTGGCGTTCAGTCTCAACCCCAACCGTTTACATCCCGATGTCCGGCTGCTCTAGAATCAGCCAGTTGTCGATATAATTCAGTATGTGGATGCCCTGGAGTTGCAAAGGAGCCAGTGCTGCATCCACACACGTGATAAACGTACGGGGTGAGAGGACTGAGATCTAAAATGGGCCTCAGCTTCCCATTCTTCTTTGGAATTATGAAGCAGCGGCGGTTTAACCTGCACTTTAACTCATGAGGAGGGACCACCTCGATGGCCTCCTTCCTCAGAAGTGTTTCTACTTCTTGTTCCATCACCATCTCTGTACATACTAACGTAGGAACGCGAATTGTGGCAGGGATCGTGCAAACTGGATTCTGTATCCTCTTCCTACAGTACGCAGGACCCATTGAGACACATTTGGCAGTAGTTTCCAGGCTGTGAAATAGTCTTTTAAGGGAACCAACATCTCGAGGCTGGTCTCTGATGATATTGGATGGACAGGCTGAATGGAGGAGCAGGTACTCAGAAGAGGCTGCTCCCACCTAGCAGCCTCGCGACCTGGAGAGCAGCGAGGGAGGACCCGCTGAAACGCCACCGCTTGTTTTCGTGCCTCCTGGTGTCTGTTGACAACTGTACTGACAGCGTCGCCGAATAGACGAGAGGCGCAAGTGGGGCATCCATTAGGCAAACTCTGTCCTTCTCTTTTAAATCTGACAGAGTCAGCAATAGATGCCTCTCTGCAGCTACCATAGCTGCCATAGACCTGCCAATTGCTCTGGCAGTCTCTTTGGTGGCATGAAAAACGCGGTCAGTGGTCCTCCTGAGCTCTTTAATGTCATCAGAGCTCACATTCTTGCTTTCATCCAGGTCTCTCAGCAGGACGGCTTGATACGCCTGTAACACTGCCATAGTCTGCAGACACGCACCAGCCTGACCTGCTGCCGAGTAGTCTTAAGTGGTTTGGAGGGCAGGGTAGAAGCCTTTAAAGAAGATGCCGACTCGGGAGAGATATAATCCGCAAGCGTCTGCTTAACCCGAGGCATCGCCTAATAACCGTGCTCATTCATCCCCACAACATTGGCGTAGCAATCGGACGTGGAGACGAAGAGGCGGGCCGAGAGTCTCTTTCATGATCTCGAAATTTCATCGTGGAGATTGGGGAAGAACGCCAGGCTCCTTCTTGAAGGTGGTGGCTGCGCCCGCAGAAACCTCTCATCTAAATTACTACAGCATGCCCCAGTTTTAACCTTGGCTGGCCAGACAATGTTTAACTTGGAGACAGCATGAATTACCACCTCCAAGAGCTACTCATATTGGGGCGATGAGGAGACCCTAAGATAGGGACTCATCCATCTCGGATCCCGCATGCTCGAGGTTGAGTTGCGATCCTTACAAACGCCGCGAGGACCGCTTATTAAGGCACCTTCATAGCTGAAGAGTGCCCTCCGGGAGCAATTTTACATACAATTCAGAGCCATCATGCTGGAGGCTTTCTTGTAGCATCTTGTTGACGCAGCTCGAGTTCCTAAAGAGAAACTACAGTATTATTTACATCGTCTGCACATTTGTTACCATCAGTTACAAAAACTGCAGTCTGCTTTCAGCGATAGAGAAGCATTTCTATTGACTGTAGTTTGCAAGTTTTATGGCTAAAGAAGGCATTGCACAGTGAACCATAAACACAGCGCTAAGTGCAGAGCTGGGATCACTTTCTTGGTCTTTTGAATGGAGGAAATTTAAAATCGCTATAACTTTTAATATAAGCCTAACCAGCTGGAAATGAAATTCACTCCCCGGACTTGAATTTGCATTTTTATTTAAACCAACACCAAAAAAACAACAAGTAGGTGGGCAATATGCTAATATTTATTTTTTGACGAAAACCCCCCCACTATATTTATTTTGTTGGCTCACGTTTCTATATTTGTGGTGCAAAAGTCAATCCACAAAAAAAATAGTTTTCCTTCTCAGTTTGACGGCTTTGGTATGATACCAAATATTTGGTATTTTGGTATGATCCTTAACCAAGCCTCACAGTCAGTGTTCATTTCTGAACGAAACGCCTACTTACTACATCCAATCGCAGTAGAAAAAACAAGCTTCACCCTCTAGTTTACTGATTCACTATTCAGTTACATTCTGAAATTTTCAGTTACTTGTCGTTACTACGCAAACTGACTTTTGGAAACTTTATTTAATTTCATTTTTTTTTTTACTTCGAAATTTAAAGGTGCCCTTGACTACTTGCTAACATTTGTATATGATTGTTTTCTAATATCATCTTTATGCAATTTTTGTTGACATTGTTTAATCTGCATCTTGCTACAGACTATATAATGCATGAAGAGACCTACAATACCAGCTATGAATATGACCCCAACTACGACTATTATCCTTTGGTGACATTAGAGGAGGAGAATTCTTCATTTAGGATAATCAATGCCATTTGTTGCAGTCTCATCATCTGCATCAGTCTACCCGGAAACAGCTTTTTGCTTTGGGTGGTCTTAAAGAAAGTGGGTTTGAGCAGATCTGCAGATTGTTTACTCCTCCATCTGACAGTGTCTGACCTTATCTTCACCTTCACGTTAGTTCCCTGGACCGTCAATCATATCTCAGGATGGATTTTTGGATATGTGGCCTGCAAGCTGTTCACCTGGGGCATCTTTTTGGGGCTGTACAGCTACATGATGTTCCTCACAGTGATGACGGTCCATCGATACGTGGTGGTGGTCTATCCGGTGTTTGCTTCGTCTGTAGGGAATCGTCGCAGAATAAACACACACGTCTCGTCTGCTGTAGCATGGTTGATCTCTTTGGGCTTCAGTTTGCCTGAAATGTTCTTCTCTGAAACTGTGGATGGACCTGATGGCATATATTGTGTTCCCAACTATAACTCAATGTTTATAGAGTTGTTTGGATTTTTCAGTCAGATAATTCTGTTTTTCCTGCTGCCATTCCTAGTGATTGTGTTTTGCCACACACGGATCGGTTTTGCCATGCTTCAGAGTCGCTTTCAAAGCAGATATCATGCCGTATGCATCATCTTAATCATCGCCGTGGGATTCTTCATCTGCTGGGCACCGTATAACATCTTCCTCTTCCTCGTTTCTTTGAAGTCTCTAGGCATTTTTGCGTTGAGCGATAGCGTTTTGGAGATCATCTACTGCATCAGTCACGTTCTGGCGTATTCCCACTGTTTTCTGAATCCGCTCATCCATATCTTCGGAGGGAGGAAGTTCAGGAATCACCTGTTCCAAAGCAGAGGTTTTCGTCGGCTCTCACAGAGGTTCAGCACGCAAGTGTTTAGCAACCCCAGCAGCCTCTCGGGCTAGTTTAATCTCTGATCATGTCAAAGGTCACAATGTCATTTTGTTGCGGCTCCAAAACAAGTCACATGATGTTTACAGCCCAAATAACTGGCTCAAAAATGTCACATGTCATTGAGACGAATAACAGATGGCTAGCATAGATTTTATTAATCAAGAAAAAAAAAATGTTTTACTACAGAAGTTATTAAATCTTTAAATTAAAACAAAGCATCGTAAAGAAAATCATTAAAAAAGACTTGCACTTCATGTTGATTTCATTTGAAAAGTAGGTTAGTGATATAACTTTTAAATAAAATTTAAAAAAAAAAAGTTTTTTTCTGAAAATATGAATGCCCGCACCTCAATAATTTTTGCAAAAAATATATATTTAAAAATATATACCTCAAATACCTAAGCCAAGAGGTTCTACAGTGTTTTCCTATTTTATGGTTCTTTCTGTCATAATAATAATTTTAAAAAGGGGTTTGTGAATGTTATATATATTTATTAAATATCTTGAGGTGACCTTTTTTATTATTACAAATATTTAATACATTATATATGTATTTTATTGGTTATTATTATTATTTAAAAATTTAAGGAATTTCTATTTTTTGTTTTTTTACTGGATAGTTACACTGTCTACATATTTTTTGCTGTATATTTAACATATTTAGCCCTTTTAACTAACCTATAAACATATTTAGCCTACTCTAATAGTGTATTTAGGTAATTGTTTGTATGAACGTATTGAATGTATTTTTAATAGATCTGCGTTTCACAGAAGTGTGACATTATTAGAGCTTCGTAATGTAACATTTGTATGCTTGAGGTTGTCTTTTGAGAGAAGTTGTACGGCTGAAATGCAATGCGTCATGAAAATTCCTGAAAGAGGAACAGAGACAAAAAAGCAGATGAAAAACCAAATGAGACAACAGAATGTTGGCAAGGAATTTTCCACTGCGTGGTAAAAAAAAGTAAGAAATAAATGAGGAAATGTTAATAAGCCTCAGTTTTGGATGCAAATAAGCTTTAAGATGGTAATTCTGTTAGTGTCCAGCAGGTGGCAATAGTGGTCAACAAGTGAGAGCTCTATGAGCTTCATATTTCATTTCTATTGAAGTGATGTTTTGTCCAAGATTAGTAATGCTTTGGTTTTTGTCTGTTTATTTTTTCTTTTTGCTTTTTTAATGATATTTAATTTAGCTACAAATGTAACGTAATGTGAAAAAAAATTACATGAGAAAAAAAAGTCATGATATTCTGGTCTGGTTTTCATACAAAGTTAATCACTAAAAATAATGCCTTAAAAGTACAGCATACTCGTCATTTGCTTTAATTTTTGACAATATTGAAGTGTGAACCTGGGCAGAGTTTTACATTTTAATGTGTAAGAAACCGCAAAACATTTAGAACTTTAGCTTCTTAATCTGGGTTAAAAGTGTTTGAAGTAAATGTTGTTGGGTTTTTTTTCACTTTTTAATTAAACAATAATTGGTGGAATGTTTTCGATTCTCAGTAGTAGTTTTGATTATCCGCCAGTAAACTGTCCAGTGCAGATGACCGTTAGAACGTAGTAACTGAGAACTATGATTCTGATTTAGGCTACTCTTAAAAATAAAGCTTACTAATTAGTCTGAAAAACATTTGAATAACCTGAAGAACGTCTTTCCGCCTTTTGTGGACTGTAAAGATTCCATGTTAAAGGTTCTTGATGGAATCGTCACTGATTGATGTCAGACTATATGGTCCTCTGACAAATATACTCTGAGGTATCTTTAATGCAACACCTAATGTGATTATGTGTGATATCTGTCTTAAAAAGCTGATTTATCTCACTCAGAGTCCCACGCCGTCTCTGTCCTGATCTGATCTCATTAAACTCCCAAACCACAAACCACTGACAGACGGCAGTCAATTGCTCTCAGTTCTGCTGTGATTCACCACAACCTTATATCATGACAAATATGTCTTCAAGGTTTTTTGTATCAGAAAATTGTGAATAAATATATGAAAGTATACAAAAACAATGTATTATTCTGCACTTTTAATAACATGCAGGAAGATTCTTGCTATAAATTACATCAACAAAAATGTACCACTGTTCAAATGTTTGTGGTCAAAGAGGATTCTTTATAATGCTATAAAGATTTTTTTTTATTATCCAATAAATGCTGTTCCTTCATGAAATAATCTTGTTTTTCCCAAACATATTAAGCACCACAACTGTTTCTTGAGCAGAAGTCAGCATGTAAGAATTATTTCTGATCATGTGACACAAAAGACTGGAGTAATGATGCTGAAAATTTAGCTTTGCATCACCGGAAAAAATGCGTTTTATAATATATTCATATAGGAAACAAGTATTTTAAATACTAAAATAATTTTACTGTATTTTTTATCAAATAAATGCAGCCTTGTTGAACAGAATCGACTTCTTTTAACATTTAAAAAACCTTTGCCAACCACAAGCTTCTGAACAGTCATGAATAATAATAATTATTTCTTTTTTTGGTTTTGTTTTGGGGTTTTTTGTTTTGCAAATCCCTCCAAAAGACGAGCTGTGGGTGTTGTCATAATCTGACATGTCTGCTTTGACATTTCAGCAGTGTTAAAACGACAGTCTGTTTATAGCACTGACATGCCTCACTAAATGTCCTTGATCGTGCTGTTTCACCCACATTAAACATAAACGTGGACAACATTTCAGAAGAGATATTGTGACCAAAGCTATCATCTTGCTCATAACAGAAATTACTGCATGAGTTCTACCTCGGTGTTTCCAGTGTTTCGCCAAGAAACAAGAGACAGCGAAATAATGTTATTTCCTTCAAATACATTTCAAATCTGCTCAGCTTTGAACAGAAACAGTTGATCGATGGAAAAGTTGAGAACAGACAAACCTGTTCACTGCATCTGTTTACAAGTTTCTTGAAAGACGCTGTCTTTTACCATACTGTACCTCTCTGGCAAATGTGTGCTCAGATTATAGCCAGGAGCCAAGCAGATGTTGTTTTCTGCTCAATAGAGTCTCATTAGACCTCCCTGTTCTTACCTGCTTTCCTCCTGTCTTTATTTAACGTACTGTGATTTTTATTTTCTGCATTTTAATGTCCTTGTTTCTGAAAGTCTGTAGTATAGATAAGCAAATTCCTCTCTTCTTTTGTATTATTTTGTACAAAAATGTCACATGTGTCACATTAATAATTTGTTAGTATTACAAGGTTTTGACTGCCTAAGTTTGGTTGTGTTGTTATTTTTTGTTGTTTTATAATCTAATGCTGCCGCATGCAATTTAATGGCATTGTCTCAGTGTGACAACTTACCCCATATAGTGTTACAAGATGTTACAATATTAGGTTTGATGAGATGTTCACTGAAGTTAAATGTGTTATTAACTTTCTTGTTTCAAATGTAAAAAGTCTTATTCTGATATTCTTGTTCTGCAAATAAAATACACTCTCAGAAATAAAAAGCTGTCACTTTTTTTATCTTTTCACAAGAAAAAACATTCCGTAAAATTTACGGTAAAAGTGGCTGCTGTAATTCGATTGCAAAAAATACGGTAACTACATTTTAGGTTTTTGGGTTTAAGTGCTGTAATTTCATATACCAACCAATTAAACTACTGAAATCTGTTTTGTACGTTTCGAACACACTGATAAGCACCAAATGCTTGTGACGAAAAAGTCACATGGTGAATCAAAGCTCATCACAAGCAACTTTTAAATATGAACATATATAAAAGGTGCTCCGTGTCATGCACACAAACACTAAACACAACCATGGTGATTCCTTTTTCATTAAACTGAAATATACAATAAACATTAATTCAACAACATTACATGTAACATATAACCTCAATAAACACAACTGATAAGAAAAAAAAAAATCAAATTCAAACAAAATTTGAAAAGCAATGCATGGAATTCTAGCCCTGTTCCTGTAAATTTTACAGGAATTTACCATTAACCATTTAACAGGTTTATCCAATCGCATTTTCACAATTTTGGTACCTAAAAGGTACATATTATTACTTAAAGCACTATTCTATCTATCTGTCTATCTATCTATAGCATTTATATTTACTAAATATAATGAATATTTCTTTACAATGTAAAATGCTACGTTTTAATATATTTTAAACAGCATTTGCAGAGTTGTATTCGTATATGAGAGGGGAAGAGGTGCATATGCCACTGGCAAACCTCGGAGGACGTATGGGTTAATTGAGAGCAGATTGGAGTGAAACACAGTGTTGAAATCATCCTTGATCAAACCAAAAACACGAGTCTCACTGCACAGATCCTCTACACGATCAGAGAAGAGAAATATGATATTCAATCTCAGACTGCATTCATGTGTTCATAAAGCATTCATTCTCAGCCTTCTGTCCAGCTGAGTTTTTTTTTTCTGTTCTGCACAACAGCAGCATCTCTTTATTTACATGATATTAATTTAACTCCTGGAACAGAGAATTAGAGTTTCATCTTGCTAAAACAAAACTCTTCTCTTCTAAATATCAAAGGAATTATTCTCTGCTCACTCAAAGGTCTTGCTTATGAAACGATGCATTTTAATAACCAGGTGTGGCATCTATTGGAGCTGATAGACATCTGTTCTCTGAAGGATTTTTATACTAATCTCTTCCTCATTATAACCAGAACCGTCTAATTTATTAGCGCTTGCTAAGGCGTACTCAGAGTTAGGGATTTGAACAAACCCCTGAAGCTTTGCTACGGAACTGGTCCCGAACCATTTTTGCTACAGATTAAACAAAATTATGCCACAACTTAAATGCTTTTATATTTCTAAACGTTCAAACTTTGGATTTTTGAGTAGCAGACATATAACATCACTTGGTCACCAATGGATGCTCTGCAGTGAATGGGTGCCATCAGAATATGAGTTCAAACAGCTGATAAAAACATCACAATCCACAGCACTCAAGTCCATCAGTTAAGAACTTGTGAAGTGAATAACTGTGTTTTTGTGAGAAACTAATCCATCAAGGTCTTCTAACTGTCCCTTCTGGTCAAAAAAAGACTCTATTTCATAATAACGCTTTCTCTGTTAATTCCTTTGTCCTCTAACATATAAATATACCAATATTTTTTTGTTTAGATTTATTTTAAGCAGTTTTTGCTTGTAAACAGTGCTTGATTTGTGCATATTTCTCTCTTAATTTAGATGGAAACGATATAAGAAAAATTATATATTATTACACTATACACTATATTACACTATATTAATAGTGTAATATAGTTTTTTTTTTTAATTTTGAAATAACCTGTGAATTCTGATTCAAATGTCAGTGTTTAATGGTAAAATACTGTTAAATGCTACCTATTAATTGGTTAACAGTAAGTTTCCTACTATATTTGGTGAAAAACTGAATTTGACATTTAATTTTATGGTAGTATACCGTTTTTGAAAGAGAAAAAGAATGTATCATTTACAGGCAATAACCGTAAATGGCATTATGTTTCGCATTGGATCGTTTTCAATTGAAACTTTTTTTTATATTTATGTTACCAGCAATGTGTGAAATGCCGGCATTCTATAGAATGCCTAGGCAATGTATAGAAAGCCCGCTGGTTTTAGGCAAAGTGTGAAATGATCGCCGCTTCACACATTGCCTACAGTCTTCCCCGCTGCAACAAGTAGCTCTTTCCAGTTGTGTTCTGCTTGTTTTCGCCGGAAACGACATCTTCCTTATTATTGATCAATTCTTCACAAACGCGTGAA
>JAUCNO010000385.1:407764-417961 GCA_032353835.1 Enteromius viviparus
TGTGCTCTTAGGAACCTTAAGTGCAGCAGAAATGTTTTTGTAACCTTGGCCAGATCTGTGCCTTGCCACAATTCTGTGTCTAAGCTCTTCAGGCAGTTCCTTTGACCTCCTGATTCTCATTTGCTCTGACATGCATTGTGAGCTGTAAGGTCTTATATAGACGGGTGTGGCTTACCTAATCAAGTCCAGTCAGTATAATCAATCACAGCTGGACTCAAATGAAGGTGAAGAACCATCTCAAGGATGATCAGAAGAAATGGACAGCACCTGACTTAAATATATGAGTGTCACAGCAAAGGGTCTGAATACTAAGGACCATGTGATATTTCTGTTTTTCTTTTTTAATAAATCTGCAAAAACGTCAACAATTCTGTGCTTTTCTGTCAATATGGGGTGCTGTGTGTACATTAATGAGAAAAAAAAATTACTTAAATGATTTTAGATGGCTTTTTCTATTATGCCAAAAATCATTATGATATCAAGTAGATAAGATCATGTTCCAGGACGATATTTAAAAGATTTCCTACCGCATACAGATTAAAACTTTTGTTAAGAACATAATTTGGACAAATTTAAAGCAATTTTTTCAATACTTAGATTTTTTCTCACCCCCAGAATTGTTGTATCTCAGCCAAATATTTTCCTATTAAACCATACATCAATAAAATACATAATATTTGCTCAGCAGTCTAGATCAGTTTGAATATACATCTCAGTTTTTTTTAATTACACACTTGACTTGTTGTGCAGGATCACAAATATGCCTATATTTGTTTTTTTAGATTTGTTTTATTATAATTGTTACATTTTTTTAATCAGGTGTAGTTTTAGTAATTTTAAAATATAAAGTTAAAACTAAATAAAAATAAGGAAGTCAGCCTTGGCAACTAGACAAAGTAAAGTAAGTGGGTAATTAAGTAAGTTTTACATTTTGTATTTCAGATATTACAAATAATGAAAATGTTTAACTGTTTTGATGGTTTAAGGTTATAATACTGTTTGAAACAACATCACTTTGAGTAAGCACTGACAGCATTTTGTTTCCATGTCTGAGTGAACTAAACTGTTCAATACATTTGCACAATAATAAACATGTGATTTCTTTTGTAAGATTTTCAAAATGGCTATTTTGAACTATATATATATATAAATACAGCATAACTATATATACAGAATACCAAAAGTGGAGAAATAATCAGATTGACACACACACACACACACACACTCACTCACAGTGACTAGCAGGTTGGCTGGCCACTGCTATTCTGCCATGATTAGAGGACTTTGGGTCTCAGAACCACCATCTACAGCTGTGCTGTTTCTACCAATTACATGGCCCATATGCCAGCAGCCCACTCCGCCCAGGTGGAACCTCAGATGGAGAGAAAGGTGTGAGCCGAACACAGAGATGGTCACACACAAACACACACACATATGCATGGAGGTGTCTTATTTCCTGAAAGACATGCACACACGCTTAGGGTGTTAAATATAGAAAGGTTGATTTTTTTTATGTGTGTCGTTCAATTAAGAAGTTGTTTCTCCTTGCGAGAAGTTTGTCGCTACATTCTGCTTTAAACAAGAGTTGCTATGAGAAATGAAATACTTAAAATATTCAGCGGGGCCTAAAAACATGAAAACACAGATGGAGAAAACCAGCACTAATTAACATGAAATCTGAAATCATGAATAATTTATTTGTTTTTAAAATGTACAATGTAAATATATCGGAGAGGTGAAAGGGATTCATATGTTCTGCCGCAGGGCAAATATCACATGTTAACAAGAGCTAAAGATTCAGAATAACAGGAGAAATAAGGCATCGGCATTTGAGATAAAGGAGAAACAGCTGCTTCGTACATTTTTAGATGTCAAATACATAGCATTTATCTTTCATTAACATGAAAGATGTTTTTTTTCATGACACTATCACATGCATATCACTGCACTTATAGATTTTACCTGCAGATGTTTATTTTTGTGTGTTTACAAATACGGTAACGTGATAGCGCCTCATGAATCATCTATTACGTCCATTTCAAGAGCTCTCAACATAATTTAATCAAACTACCACTTATATTTTAAAAGATCCGTCTCAGAGTAATTCTGCGCAGGCTATGCATTTCATAAATTTAATTTAAAATAAAAGTAAGGCTATATAAATATTTACATATGTGGTTTTAATTAATTAATGTTATTTATATGCATTTATGTAGTTAGTAGTACAATTTCTTATAGTTTTAAAAGACAAGTGCAATATAATACATAATTATTTTAACTAAAATATTTCCGTTTTTTGTGTTTAATAGGATTTAATAGTTTTATAGAATCGTGTATTTTGTAAATTATAAATAAGGCATACAATTTCTCAGTTATTTATTTCTTCAGTTTCAGTTTTAATAATAAACAATATAATATAATATAATCAAATGTCTCAATATAATGTTTATTATTTTAAAAGAAGAAAAAATTTTACTTATGATATGTTCATTATTATTTTAAGTACAGAATGACAATATTTACTTTTTTAATTTGTTAAATGCTAAAAAAAAACTATATGAATAATATTGATTATTATTTATGTATATTAACTAGATGTTATTTTCTGCATGATTATGTGTAATATTTGTCATTTCTTCTAGTTTTTGAGACAACAACAATCATTAAATATAAAAAAATATGTAATTATTATTTTAGAATGTTACAATTAATTTGTATTATTTTGTTATTAGCAAAGTATTTATTTTCTTGCTAGCACGCAGGTGGTATAGCATGACAGTGATGACTGTATGATGTTTGGGAGGGTTAAATGCTCTGCTCTCTGCGTGCTAAGAACTCTAGGCTGCTCGTCCTGCTCTCAGCAGCTCAATAATCCGACCCTTCTTATCAGGTCGTGTGTATTGGCAGGCTCAGCTTCTCTCTCTGACTCACTGCCAGCAAATGATGGCACCAGAGCTGCTTTGGAACAGGAAATGCTGTTTCATCAGTGGCTGGGTGGAGTCCAGGCACTGACATCAGCTGTCAATCATACCAGAGCGTCTGTACTTTAGTTTGCTGAATTCACTCATTATGAGAACAAATCTCTTGAGGCTGCGCTTCGTTTGATGCAGACTCATTCATTCCACTACTAATTCTGTTTATTACTAAAGTAATTGTTACATGTTCAAGACAAATCAGTTCATTTAAAGGAACTGTTTGGATTCTATACAAGTACAACACACAGTCTGTGGGTCAAGACTGCAATAGAATATTATGTTACAATACTCACTGTTGCTGAAGTCTGGCTGCAATACTTGAAGACTAAAATGAGGCTTTAATTAAATCGCCTATCTCGCATGTACAGTGCAATCTTAATAACAATGGGATAGACCAAAAGGTACCTATTTTAAAGAACGTGGGTTCAAACAACACTGAACCACACTGACTTATTATATCGAGGGGGGAAATTATTAAATAAGAAAATAAAGTCAAACATATTGAAACAACATGAGTGAGTAAATGAAAAGGTTTTTTTTTTTTAAGTAACATTTCTGTATGGAAATATTAGAGTACAGTATATGTATTTACTATAATCGTTTTTATTCATATATATATATATATATATATATATATATAATTTTTTTTATTTACCCATTGACACTTTTTTTTTTAAGTTTTAGTAATTTTGTTGTACGTATTTTCTTATATTTGTAATGTCTATAATTTTTTACATTTAAATGATATTTGGATTTTAAATTTTTTTTTTTTTAAAAAAGGGTTAGTAATTTTTTTTTTGTCACTTTCTTTAATTTTTATTGTCTATAGTTTTAATAAAGTTTATTCCATTTTTAATTTTAGCATATTTAGTTCAACTAAATAAAAATGAGAACAAACTTATTTTATTTACAATATATAAAATATATTATTTATATTTAAATATGGTTATGAAAATGTTATTTATGCTTTTATTTAATTAGTCTAGCTTTATAATACAACGTTGTACATTATGAATATTATTGACTCAATTTGCTTATGTTCCTCTGTTTTAAGTAGTTTTGGATAAAAGCATCTGCTATAGACGCATGTGTAAATACCACTATAAATAAAAAGAAAGACTAAATTGCTGTCTGTGGTAATTGACAGCAGGCAGCACATCACTTGTTCTTGTTTTGAAGTAAATGACCAAATAAAACCTTTCCAATCTCACAACAAATATTATTCATTTCACTGACAAATGTGATTTAATGCAAGAAAGAAAGAAAAAATTCCACGCATCACTCGAACCTTCCGGGCAACACTTACTCTGACACCTCCATTACTGCAATATTCCTCAGATAACACAGCATATGGCCTGTTGCTACGGCGACTCCTTCTTAATTACAATATTCCTCTTCGAAAAGTCGCTTTCAAAGCGTTGACCTTTAGGAAACAAGAGAGATATATGAAACACAGAAAGTCTAAACTAAGATCTCACTTTCTGCTCACAATATGCTCAGCAGAAGCTGTTAATCCTTAATTAAGAGCAAGTAATTGTGTTGCTGTGTGTGAACGTGTGTATGAATGTGATACATGTATACATCGCTGTAACAGCTATGAAAGAGATATAAGCACTTACTGTCCATAACTATTTCATGCATGTGTCTCATACATCATTTACTAGGCTATCCAAACAAATATATATTCTAATAATACAGAGGTGAATGGGGACCCTTAAACACAGATGTATGAACACACAAGCATCTGCTTTGATGCCCTGATGATCATTTTCACTTCGACATGTTTGCTGTGTGAAAATTGAATATGGTGTAAGCGAGGTGTTATGCTGCTATGTCAAGTTTTTGTTAGTGCTGTTTTTAATCTGTTAAAAGTTTTGTTCTGACAAGCCCCAAACTGCTACAACACCTCTCATAAACACAACATATAGCCTATATGATGGACTAGTCTTAAGCTAAAAGTAAAGTAACACAATAACTTCGCAGAGGCAACTGTAACGTTACACTTCCATTAGACGTTTTTGCATCATATTTCTGTTTATAGATGCTGTAAGATGAGGAGAGGAACAAGAAGAAAAAGAAGAAGAAGAAGAGTGTGGATATCGCTACAACGTTGCAGTGTGTTAATGAATGCTTAAAATAACTAAAACAACATGATATCAAATACCTCTTCGCCCTTTCAAGGTACTGCTAAAACGACCGGAAACGAGTGACACCGGAAGCCTCGTACATTTCTGTTACGAATGGCCACGCCCGCTCTAACATATGTAAACGTTGATTTGAAATGACATTAAAAATGCACACAAAACATGTATGCAATTACGGTTTTTCCGAAATCGTACAGTGACATCTAGTAACAACTGGCTTTCTTTCACTTTACGGTAGCAAAAATGTGTAACGTCACAGCTATCCAGTGTATTTACGACTCATATTAAAATAATAGGCCTACACTGAATTTGCAATATCATGTAATTGTTTTAATACTGCTAAAAAGACCTGAATAACAAGGAAAACCTCGCACATTCAAATTCAAATTACAAATGCCCACTATAAAAAATGACCGTTTGAATTAAACCAAAGAGTACTTCTATACTCTTTGAATTAAACTAAAGTTAAAAGAGATACAAATAAAACATATGTCTGCCATTGTTTGTTTGTTATTGTTGTTGTTGTTGTTTTTTAGCTTGAGTTTCAAAATCACTCCACAATCACGTATACGCAGATACGTTCTTTTCTTCTTCTTCTTCTTAAATTTCTTAGTTTGCTGAGCAGGTACAAAATTCCCTTATGTCAATGTCATTGCCTTAGATACATAAAAAAGCAAGTGGCATTTATTTGAAAGATGGAACAAAAACCATGACAAAGCATCTGACAAAAATAAATGGTTGATTGCAAATAAAAGATATAGCCTAATTGTTAAAATCAGTGTAAAAGCCTATCAAACACTAGCTGATTAAAAGTCATTAAACAAAAATGATGAGGACAAGTTATTTGAAGAAAAAATAAAGATAAATGTAATGCAAAGAAATGTAATACTGTCTAGATTCGATGTAGGGTCATCCATGCTACTTTCCTTCATTTACCAGTGCCACCTAGTGGCAGATTTTGCTTTTAGTACTGTGTATAATTATAATAATAATAATTAAAGGATTAAATTTTTCCTCCCATCATCATTTACTCACCAAATAATCCCAAACTCTGTATTAGTATCTTTTTTTCTGATGAACACAAAAATAGAGTTGCTGTTCTTCTACACAGATTAAAAGAATAATTTAGCAGTGTATATATCTGCGCATTGTAGATAGTAAGCACCATGCTTCATAATAACAGTGACACCTAGTGGCAGTATTTGCCGCAATCGTCACCTATTTCCATTTCAACACTTTAAAAGGAAAAATTCCTCATCAACTGCTCAACCTCACGCCCCCTCATATGACCTTATTTATTCAATTTAACACAAAAGGAGAAATATATTAGAAAGCACATGCTGCTCTTGTCCATGAAATAAAAGCACTTAGATCAAATAAGGACCAAAACCCACTATTAACTCATCATAAAGTAGATCGTATGCACTAGGCTATATTTCAAGTCTTCTGAATCCATACAGTATATCTGCAAAAGGTACGCTCGCACATCTTGCCACTTGCATTCAATTATGATTTTGATTGGCATATACAATATCCACGCATTTGGATTGCACATAAACTAATAAACTAAATGTGATGCATAATTGTTGGGTTGCCAGTGGTTAATATAATAATATACTATATGACAAAAATCGTACCTGTTTTTTATTAAATTTTTTATCATGTATGACTGATAAATATCACATGAAGGTTATTAGTTTATGTTTGAAGTGTGTGATCCAAATGGGTGGAAATTTAATATGCAATTCAAACATGTGAGCGTGAACCACAAAACCAGTCGTAAGGGTCAATTTTTCAAAAGTTTTATGCATCATCTGAAAGCTGAATAAATAGCTTTCCATTAGGACAATATCTGGTCGAGATATTTGAAAATCTGAGGATGCAAGAAAAAATAAATATTGAGGAAATCAATTTTAAAGTTGTACTAAAGTTGCTACAAATATACTAGTGGTACTTATGACTAGTTTTGTGCTCCAGGGTCACATATACAAACTTTAAATTTAGCCCATATGAAAGTCAAATAGGTTTGTAAATAATAACCAACTTGGATTCATGGAGGAATTATGCCTTTTTTCTTCCTGAATCACACACACACACACACTTCAGTTCCAAAAACAGCAGCACGTTTGTTCTGAGCCCTTTAAGTTAATGTTTATTGTGAATCACGCGTGTGTAGACACAGAGCAATTTCTCTTTTTCTGCATCCTGCTCAAAAACAGACAACATGGGGATGGCTAGACGCTAAAGATCACAGTGTCAACTTTTACTAACTGAACATGATCACACACACAGTCTCACGCAAACACACACATGCTGTTTAAGCATCATCCCAGCACATACCGTCACATTCATCTGCCACATGATCTCTGGTGATAGTCTGAATCTACAGGAAGCTTTACTGTAAACCACAAGATGGCAAACTACATCATGTGACCCATATAATCAAATTACAATTAGCTTCATCTCAGAACAAATGCATATCTATTACTTACTCTCATTTTTTCAGGGTAAACAGTGCTGTGTAAAAATATGGAAGGGGGTAGAAAAAAAAACCTTTTACATTAATAACTCTGGATACAGAATTTGACAGATTTTGTATTAATAAAATACAATTCAGAAGCTCAACTTGACTCACGTCACACCCTCAATAAACTGTGAATGCATGCGTTTATCCAGTCACACATCCCATCTCAGACACACTCATTCAGAACAAACCATATTTACAACAAAACAGATGAAACAAATAGAAGTTCAATGTTTCAGTTAACAGACTAGTTCCTAAACGCTGAACATAAACCTCAGGAAAGCTGTCAGGAACATATACAGGTCACACTTAACCCTGAAACGAATCAATTAAACTACAACCTATATATACACTACATAGTACACTAGCTTTTAAAAGTGTGAGGTGTTTTTTTTTAAGAAAAGAATGTTTCTCCTGCAGGAACACTGAAAAAATGATTGACTGAAAAGAACATTGGCTTTTAAGGTAAGTGGCTGCAATCAGTTTCTTTTAGTTGACTAACTTTGAAGTAAATGTATTTATGTGTGGCTAAAATAAATCGATTGCAACCACTGACCTTAAAATAACTTCATGTGAATGCATTAAACTGTTAGAAAATAAGAATTCTGTTTCAAATGTTGCTTTTAAATGATTTCTGAAAAATCACGTGACACAACAGACAGAAGTATGATGCTGAAAAACTGCTAAAATAGAAAGCAGTTATTTTGAATTAAACTAATATTTCACAATATTCCTGTTTTTACTGTATTCTGGGGAGCGTTATAGACTTCTATTATATTAAAAACTTTACTGTTAACTGTATTTTTGCAGTTAATAAGTGTTAACTTATTTTTGCTCATTTATATGATGCAATTATTGCATTTCAGCATTTTTGACAATCTTTTCTATGTTTTTTATAGTCCTAAAAGTAACAAAATGTCATTTGTTGATGTTTGAGGTGACATATGACCTGGATATGTTCTCTTTAGGTTTCTTGAGATGACCTGCTAAAAGGACAGAGAAAAGCTTGTTACAAACCCCCAGGAAACCAGTAAAAATGACATACGGCGTAATATGCAGGTATTGCGGAGCGAGCACAGTGATATGGTTATGACTTACACACTACTACGGTCAGACTTACATAGTCTACGGTGACTGCTAGTTTGTGTGTTCCTGTAGAAGACGTTTCAGTTCGGTTGGCTTTCAGAAAAACTACATGAAGAAAGGCATCCAAAGGTAAGCGAGAGAAGGAAAAATCTTAGGTTGAATCAGGTGTTTTCTACTCCACAGCTGCACACAGACGTGCTCGAATTGGAAATACTGCCACTTCTTACGGATTTCCGCAAGTTATAAAAGCTCTGATCTAAACGCAGCCATTTACAATAGTAATACATACATATATATTCAGGGTTTCATATACGCGACCTCTATTAGCAGATGAGGCGAACAAACGTGTGTCGGAGGCAGATGTTATATTCTGAGCATGTTTGCTGAAATACATCAGTCCATGTCAGGTAAAGCGCATTTACAATAGCTGAACACAACATCGCTGTGGTCAAAAGCCGAATATTGTTCACAGGTGCATCTGCAGCTAAAATGAGTTATTTACAGTTATTTACTGCAGGCCACATATTACATGTATATTTAGATAGAAATCACAGTTTTAGCTTTACCACACATACCAAGTCATCCGACTGCAAGGCTGTTCAAATGCGGGAAAACATAGAAAGCATTTGAAATGGAGGTTTTAATGAGAATCCTTGCGTTCAGCTGCTGCATGCTTTTCTTAGTGGATGCAACCATTGCACTTTAAAGGTTTGGGAAGGAAATCTGGTTCTGTAGATAAAACAGACCAGAAAAAGCAGCTGTTGCCTCTTGAACATTTTGTCCTTCCTTATTCTGAGAGATCAGTCTTATTAAAAGTCTGGAGATTTGGAGGGGAGAGAGGCCGAACACAAAGAGATGTAAGCATTAGCCATGTCCTCTAGAGGGCGCTGTGGTACTTCAGAACCGAGAGTTCTCCTGATGTAAGTTCACCGCTCTGTGATTGACATCGGACTTTAAGACGCCTTTGGAAGTCACTCTAGGCATTTGCAGCTTCTGTAAAAAGCAGATTGAAAATCAGACATGAAAAAAAGCTAAGAAATCACACTGAAAAATGTCTGAATCACATTTTTTAAGTAATTGCATGCCTTGGGTGCGCCTGCAACAACATTGCTTTTCTTCATCACTTTTGAAATCTTAATGTTTTTTGTTAGTCTCTCACCAGGGCTACATTTGTTTAATGAAAAATGCAGTAAAAACTGTAATATTGGGACATAATATTAACATTTAAAATAACCGTTTTCTGTTTTAACTAAATGAATAATAATAATAATAATTAATAAAAAAAAATAATAAGAGTCATTTATTTATTGGGATGCAAAGCATCATTACACCAGAAACTATTCCTGCTGCTCAAGAGTTTGTCTTATTATTACCAATGCTTCATATATTTGTATATATATATGTTACCGGCAATGTGTGAAATCCGGCATTCTATAGAATGCCTGACGGTTTTAGGCAAAGTGTGAAA
>JAUCNO010000385.1:466121-483826 GCA_032353835.1 Enteromius viviparus
TAAATCTTTAAGTCCATCTCATGAAAAATCAGAGCAGAAACAAAGGTGTTGCGTTTATATTTTTGTTGAGTATATATGGCTAATTTGAATGTACTTGCCTGCTTCTGTCAAACTTCAGCAGCATCAAACAGTGATTTCAAACAAGCTCTGAACAAATTCGTTTTTTCTCTCTATCTCTCTCTCTCTCTCTCTGTTCTGATCTTTTTTGCCATTCTGTGTTTCACTCATCTTAGGCTCTTTAAAATATGTCTGAACTTCTGTGTGATGGATGGACCTGAGAGAGGACAGAAGAAGACAGGCGTTTGATGTAGACGAGAGGACAGCTGACCGCCAGACTGGAGCTGTTTCAGCAGGAGTGCTGAGTTTAATGAGACTGTGACTTTGCTTCATATATCTCAAAACCAAATCATAGTAGACTGGTCAGACGGCAGCCATTTTACAGATGCATTTCTATAGGCTCATTATATAATGAATGTGCCTAAATTTCTTTTCACGGATCTATTTAATTAGTTCCCATTTGCCTATTGATGTTGGGGTTAATTTTGTTCTACATGTTAATTCCGCCCCTCCCTTTCCTCTGTGTGTAAATACATGCTTCAGCCTCCATCTTGATGTTGAAACACTCTTTCATTGTACAGGTTTTTCTGAGATCTGGAAATCTCTCTGGCTATATTCATACAACCACATATAACAGAAAACAGTGGGTTGAGTACTGTGTGTTACAAACAAAGCCTCTGTGGCTCTCTCCAGTGGCAGGGAACCATCACCGGAGTATTAATCTCCCAAACTTAATTTCCCACAATGCCCCGTAGCTAAGACTGATCACAGGCCCAGGTGTTCATTATCAGCCTTACCCTTTATAAGCTTGACTTCTGGACTCATCAGATGCGAAGTCTTGTTTTACCATGCTCATTTCTGAGCGGTTTTCCCACCATTTTTTTCTTTGTTTGATCCTGGACCACTGTTTGATTGTTTGCGGCCTGTCTTAAATCTTAATAAATACCATTATAGTATACTGTATAAATAACACTAACACTACACTGTAAACAAGCACACCAGCCAGGCCACTAAACGATAACTATATTTTAATGACTTAAAATATAATATTAAAGCTGTTGTGAGCCAAAAAGTCTAAATAGATTTTATGGTATGTGACAACTTACTCCATACAGTTTGGCACCACGGGCCATTAGTCTAAAATATCAGTGACATGTGAACACAGTTTTTTTACTTTAGTTTGAGAACTACTGTTTTTAAGCTGATATATTTACAAGGTATATAGCACATAATAACCTGAATGCACTCTCAAAATTCATTTGTGTTTCCTAAAACCTATAATAAGTCTTACAAAGAGCCCATCATATTTTCCTAAATCAAACAAGATTTGCAATCCAAAAAAGACACTCGTATTCTGCTGCTGTTCTCCATTTTTAGCCAGAAACTATCACACAGAAACAGATTCTTTAAAAGTACAAACTTACTAAGCCATTGAACTTTAATCTATTTCATTCGGTGTGCTTTCTCGCTCTCTTCTGTGTGACTCAGCTGATTCTATACAGCTGCAGTGATATATAGCCTCTTCTTACTGAGTACCTGTGGCAGTCTGTTATGTCAAGAGCTCCTCAAGATGAGACTTGAGAACCTCACTGCTTTTCCACATTTTGCTAAATCTGAACTTTGGAACAAATGTAAGCATTCTAAGCCATGAAAATTGGAAAGACTGTTTCATATGCTGCCAGTTTCGCAAAATGCCATTAAGAGCAGAAAGCGAATCTAAGCTTTTCATTGTTTGAAAATATAAACCATCTTTTGTCTTTTTAACAATGTAAACACTGTTGCTAACTCGCACCCGGGCACATAGCAGTACTTTAAAGAAATCAATTAATTTCTAAAAAGAAACGACTGAAGGCTCTATTTCTCCCTCATTATCTTCCTCCATCTCTCCCGATGCAACCTGTGACTTTCTCGTGACTTTGACTGCTTGAGCAAACCTTTCTAACCAGACCAGACTGGATCTTTTCTGTATTGTTGAAGAGTTGCTAGAGAATTCTCTTGAGAAAGGAGAGGTGCATTGAAGGTAGAGCAGGAAGCTAAAGGTCACATCCCAAACTGGTTCACAAACTCACCGTCGCAGTCTCCGAGATGTGAGGTATTTCCATATTCAACGTCCTGCACGAAAGGTAATCTGCAAAACAGGAGAAAAACGGATTTGAACAGTAACCACGAATTCACTGATTAGATACACGACATGCATTCTATGCATGTACGTGAAGGCAAGCAGTTCTAGTTATGCAATCTTAATTTCATGCGTCATTGCATTTAGAAATGTGTCTGAACACAATCCAACACACATTCGACAGTTTTTTTTTTCATGCCAATGGCTGTTATGACAAAGATACATTTTAGTTAAACTGTCATGTTTACCAAGCTATGTGAATAATTGATCTGGTTTAAGGTGAACATTACATATTTTTTATATTAAAGTATGTTTTTTAGCAATATGCAAATATGCAAACACTGTGCTTTTTTTGTCTAAGGGAATTTTCCATTTGATCAGTTTACAAATATTATAGGTATGTTCCTTTCAAGGTAGTAACATTTAAAAATATGTAGATGAACTAAAATGTATGTATGTATGATATAATAGAAGTAATATTTTATTGTGGTAACCATTGTTATTAATCACATTTTAAATTAATGTAACTGGAAGAACATTTGTTCAAAACTTTAAAAGAATCTAAAAATGTGTTATCTCAGCATTGGCTCCAGCAATGTGTGATGGCAGGACTACATGTTCGATTGGCCAGTGGCAAATAAGCGGGGTGTTTTGGAAACTTGTGTAAAGACATTTGCATCTTGTGACAGTAGTGGTGCAGAATTTGCACACCTTTCATTGTGTAAAAATTTGAGGGTAACTCTATTGCCTCCTTTAGTTTAGGCTCAGAGGCATGTCAAGTACAACAGCATGCAGCATACAGCATGCATGCATTTATATTTGTGTGGAGTATGTTTCTGGTTTTCTTTCTAACCTGGTGCCGGGCCTCAGGAGTGAGCAGGTACTTCCTCTGGTCCAGCCGCAGTATGGATCTCTGGACGCAATGCAGTTTCTACACACACACATACACAATGTTTTACAGAGGACAATACAGACCTCCTCTATAACGAATACAGGAAACAGAACTGGAGAACAGAAATTATGATTTATAAAAACAGACATGACTCAGACATTCAGCTGCAGTTTGCACTATGAATTTTATACATAATACACATACACCACTAATGCAGGATATATATATATATATATATATATACACAGTGAGGTCAATAAGTATGTGATCACCCTGTGATCATCTACAATTTTCCGCATAGGTGCATTTCCTTGAATCTAAAAAGAAAAATCCATAAATCACATTGTATGATTACTGTGTCAAATAAGTAGGCCTATGTGAAAAAATTTAATATTTGGTACAGAAGCCTTTGTTTACAATAACAGAGGTCAAATGGTTCCTGTAGTTCTTCACCAGGTTTGAACACACTGTACGAAAGATTTTGGCCCACTTCTCCATATGGATCTTCTCTAGATCTGTCAGATTTTGGGTCTGTTGCTGAGCAACACAGAGTTTCAGCTCCCTTCAAAGATTTTCAATTGGATTTAGGTCCGGAGACTGGCTAGGCCACTCCAGAACCCTGATATGCTTCTTACGGAGGCACTCCTTTTCCTGTATGTGTGCTTTGGATTATTTTCATGTTGGAAGACCCAGCCACGCTCTGACTGAGGGAAGGAGGTTTTTGCCCAATATGTCACAATACCTGGCCCCATTCATCCTCTCCTTAATACAGTGCAGTCGTCCTGTCCCCTGTGCAGAAAAACACCCCCAGAGCATGATGCTTCCACACCCATGCTTCACTGTAGGTATGGTATTATTGGGATGATACTCAACATTCTTTTTCCTCCAAACACGGCGAATGGAGTTAAGACCAAGAAGTTCTACTTTGGTCTCATCTGACCACAGGACTTTCTCCGATAACTCCTCTGGATCCTCTAGATGGTCCCTGGCAAACTTAAGACGGGCCGAGACATGGGCTGACTTAAGCAGGGAAACCTTCAGTGCGATGCAAGATTTTAAACCATGATGTCTTAGTGTATTACTGATAGTAGGCTTATAAACGATGGTCCCAGCTCTCTTCATGGCATTGACCAGCTTCTCCCGTGTAGTTCTGGGCTGATTCTTCATCATTCTCAGCATCATTGATACCCCACGAGGAGAGATCTTCCGTGGGGCCCCAGTCCGACAGACATTAACAGTCATTATTAGCCTCTTCCATTTATTGACAATTGCTCCAACAGTTGTTCTTTTTTCACCAAGCTGCTTGGCAATTGCCCCATAACCCTTTCCAGCTTTGTGAAGGCCTACAATTTTGTCTCTTGTGTCTTTTGGCAGCTCTTTGGTTTTGCCCATGTTGCTACTTAGACTTTGGCTGATTGTGGGGTGCACAGGTGTCTTTATGACCGCTAACGACCTCAAACAGGTGCTACTAATTTAGATTTATGAGCAGAGTGTAGCTGGACTATATATATACACTAGAATGTACTTAAAAGTACTTTAGTAGAAGTGACAGTTGAGAAAACTTTTTTACATTTTTACACCACATTGCCATATTTTTAGTATTCCCAAACTTTTCGTTTCCTGTACAGAAACCATTTCCAATGGCTTTCCATCCTTACTCTACACCAGGGTCTGTCATGGAAACAAGAGCTGAATGTCAAAAAGAAAAGACGTTAAATCTGTCATATTCAGTTGACAACCCAATACAATAATTACTAGGGTGAGACGAATGGTTCGTTACTCTTTCTGAGAGAGCTCCTAGTTAATCCTATGATTGCGAGGGTAGTGCTGAGGCATCAGCGGGAAGCGGGAGCTTAGGAACTGGACGCAGATGCCGGACCCTAACGACGAGCAGGAAGTAGCCCCGTGTCGTCCTGTCTCACTGCAGCCAGCAGCTCTTAAACTCCCCCAGGAGTCTCCGCTTCAGATCTCTAACTCCATCCATCCCTCCCCTCCACCCCTTCTCTCCCTCTCTATGAAGCTGTCAGTCGCTCTAAGATGGTTTAGAGGATCCCCTGCGATAATTCCACATTCACAAAAGCAGCCTGTGGACAATAGGCCTCTTTATACCAGAGAGTGTGTATGTGTGTGTGTGTGTGTGTATGGGTAGATTTTATTTAGCCTGCAGTCAAGCGTTTGATGATGGGTCTGGATATACGGGTCCAGCCTATGAGGAGGGGCATAGCGGCACTCTTCATGCATTTAACACTGAAGGCTAAAAACACAAGCAACACAATAGAGATACTTATGAAAGAGGTAAGAAGAATGCAAAGATGGACATAAGAGGAGGTTGAGGGAAAGCCAAGAGAAGTGAAGAGGGTCATTTGTACGGCCGGACTGAAGTACATGTCACACGATGACCTGTCATTCAAAGCTCTGACAGCTGGGAAACGCCTCTTCAGGAAGGTGTTGGAGACGTCCACAAGAGCTGTCACTCCAAATGACACACATATGCATAAACACAAGCGAGCACACACATATTTGCGGTCTCCCCACCCTAGTAAAAGAAGCTGTTGGCCTTAATATTCATTTAACGTCAGGATGTGTTTTCTGCTCGGTGAAAGGTGACAGGCGTGGAGGCAGTGGTTGTGTTAGTCTATCTCTCTCTCACACACACGTCCTCATCACACTGACACCTCAAAAGCTTGAAGTCACAGCTTGAGAGAGACACTGTGACCTCTAAACACACGTGAACACAAAATCATAAGTCTTTAGCGCACGTTCAGCATGCACTAACTTAGTCAGAAGAGTTTGGGTATACCTCCTGCAAAGACACTTAAAGGGATAGCTTACAAAAAAAATGACAATTCTGTCATCATTTATTCACATTCACATCTTTCCAATCACATCTGACTTCTTTCTTCTGTTAAACACAAAAGGAGGTGTTTAGAGGTATGTGCAAGCTGCCATTTTCTTTTTTTTGCTGTGAATGCTGGTTATGAACTTAAAATCTCCATTTCAATGCCAATACGAATCTTAAATGCAGTTTATATGACTTGAGTGCTATATTTAGAATATCTAGATTAGCCATATGATAGTTTTTATTAAGGAACTGTTTTTAGTGACTGTGATATAGTCGTTAATCACTGAAAATTTCTCAGCAGCAGTGGTCACCATTCATTGAACTCATAATATTATTTCATAATAAATATATACATGTAAATTGTAAAATATCAATCTAAATATATGAACCTATTGTGCAATTAAAACTAGTGCTGGGCGCATATTTTATTAAGTAAAATATAAAAACACACACATACAGCTTATATTTAGAAAACATTTACATGTATTTACATATTTAATATAGAAACCTAAATATCTTTTACTTAAATATATGCATACATTTTATATTTTATATGTTTATACATAATAAATGCATAATTATTATAGATAATTATTTATCATTGTCCAGGACTATTCAAAACGTATTAAGTTTATTTAGCACTATTACAGAAATCATATTCCTGTTTCATATATGTATGACAAATATGCTTTAGTTTTTTATGTTAAAACTGTAATCCACACGGATTGCACATTTTTACATGCAATTCAAATACTTTAAGAAAAATACAGAATTTAAATTCTAAATATCTTTCGAAGCGTGTATAAACAGCTTGTACTTGAGGGTGAGCAAATGATTCATTTTTGGGTCAACTATCCCTTTAATAGAAATCTGTATGGCTTTGTGCACCTGAAACCAACCATATCCTCGAATGTTGGAGCTTGTTCCAAATAAATGTGCGGCTAGACTGCATTGGGTTTTTATCAGACTCCTGACTAATGAGAATAAATGGACATGCAGTCCGGTCTCTCTAGTACTCCAGCGTGGCCATCTGTCCCAATCAGAGAGCGATTGGGTCGGGGACTAGCTAGGAACACCGACGGCAGCTGGTAAACTACACCAGATACACAGGGACTGTGGCGGGGCCCACAGTTTTAAATGGCAGCTATTGATTTGTGATCTCATCTGGTCTTAAATGGACATCTGCACGTTAGAGTGGTGTTCTGGGCCACCATGAACTGATGTGGGCTGCTGCTCTCCCTTGACCTGCACTGCCCAAAAACCTAAAACAGGATTACAAATGCTGCTCAGATTGATCATTCGGCGCTCTGACACAGGGCCACAGATCTTAAAAAGGAGAATTGAAGGAGAATATCTTAAATGTTAGTTCAAGTGTGTTTTTGAGTTGTGGCTGAAATCTGCAGGGCAGTGGTCCTCCAGGAACAGGACTGGACAACGCTGTTATAATTTAAACTAAAGTTCAAACGTTTGGGGCCAATAAGATTTTTTGAGTGGAAAAAAATGGATTTTAAAATAATATTTCAGTTATCAGTGTCGCTTGATTGTTTGAAATCACTTTAATATGATTGTTTGGTGCTCTGGTAACATTTAATTATATAAATTTCACTGTATCAAAGCTCTAAAAATATCCCTTCTCTGCGCTCACGACCAAACTATAGTTACAAAGCAGTCTCCCACTCACATAAAGTGCAAGACAGCAAGTGTATGAGCATCAGAAATGGATGAGATGCCTCAGATGGGCTCTGAATTTATATCGCTTATTACAGCGTGATCTCTGAAGATAGCAAAATCTTCTCACCCTCGAAACTTCAGTTCAGTCTATCACAGTTCCCTAAATAACGACTGGGAGAGTGAGCCATGAGGCTGTCTGCTGGTGATCATGTTCAGTATTATAGTTGCTAACTGTCTGTTCGCCATATTCACAATCAGAATATCAAATCTGGTCAGTGGAGGACCAAATCAAACTCAACAACCTTTAAAGGGATAGTTGATCACCCTCATGCCATTCCAAACCTTGTATGAAATGATAGAATATTAGATTTTGAGGAACTATTTAACCGTTTTTGTTCATACAATGAACTTGGCCCACACTGAAAAAGCCTTTTTTTTAATTATTATTATGTGAATGATGTCAGCATTTCAATTTCTGGGTGAGTTATCTCTTTAAACACATTAATAGAGGGATATAGAAAGGAAGGGAGCTGCTGGTCAGAAGATTTATTAGCATGGCTTTACATTGATGGCAAACAGAGACCTAGTTTTGCATGTACATGAGGCTGTGTGTAACACTGGATTGTCAGAGCCGTAATGAGTCCCATGAGAATGACCAGCTGTCTTCCAGCCAGGAAATCCACTTTACACCAGTTACTTTCCTCTTCCTTAACTCCTCTCTTTCCTTGCCCAACTTCCTCTCTTTCGTTTTTTCTCTTTTTCACATCCCTCTGAGCTGTGCCAATGGTTCAGCCTTCTTAAAGAGCAGCTTCACTAACACCTGCTCAGCAGTGCCCTGACACACACACAGTCACACAAACACTGTTGAATAACTCTACACACTGACTATGAAAACCAAAATACAGCATACACTTCTAAAATAGGACTAGTAATACCATGGTATTCTTTAAAGCATATCACCAAATGTATGTGGACACACATTCATCTTTAACACAAAGTTGGCACAAAATGAAATTTCACAGTTTGTTTTCTAAATGTGGTATAGATCCTATTGTGAATGATTCATTCAAGTATGTTGCTCTTGTTCAACTTCTCCTACATTCAATCACAATTGATTCAAAGAACCAAGCCCCTGCCCTACGTTTTTTCTTGTCTGAGAAGTTTCACACAGGTGTAGCCTACGTCACAATGAGGAGGAAATCACTACATACAAGGAGTTGGTCCTTTCTAATAGCCTTCGTCTGTCTGGGACAGCTTCCAATAGATGTTGGAACATGGATGCAGGGATTTGCTCCTAATCAGACACATGAGCACAGTGAGGTCAGGAACTGATGTTGGGTGATGGAGTCTGGTTTGCAGACCAGTTCCGCTGATGTCATTTCCAGTAAAAACACATTTCACACTAGAAGTTGAAGACAGGTCTGGATATCAGCCTGCTATATATTTCTCAGGCATTTGCGCGTTACTTAGATAACATCGTAGATAAGTCACACCATGCGATCGTCATGTGAATGAGCATCGATTTGTCTCTGATCTTTAGGCTTATTGTTGCTGATCTCTAGAAATATCTCCTAAATCATTTAATGTGTAGCTGCCATAAGAAATGTAAGGATTTCTTGAGAAAGCTGCTTTGTGTTCTACTCAGCGGTTTTTCTTTCTTTTTTGACCCTTTATTTCTAGTATTGCTTTAAGGATGCGTTAACCACGCCTGGGGCCTGTTCCATGAAGCCGGATTAGCTGGTTAGCCAGGGAAGTTTAGGATTAGTTTGCACCAATCCTGGGTTTTAGGTACCATGAAAGAAACTCGGCTTCAGTTGGTGTTCATTGTCATGGTAACTTGCGCTGCACGGCTAACCTGCTCCGGGGCAGGTTATGTTCTGGGTTAGAGAGCCCAAAACGAAATTTGACCAATCAGCTTCCAGCAAGGTGACACATGTCTGATGCAATAAAGCCACTCCCCCAGCTTCTCTTACTCCAAATTAAAGGACGCTGCATAGTAAAACAATGTTTGAAGATAAAATCATCAGATTTTTTTAGATTATTATTTCTAGAATTACTTTATTATTTATATAATTAATATCTCAAACAATCAGACAAAAAAACTGGATAAAAAAAAAATTGTTTTTAAACTGCAATGATTAAAAATGCATGCAAACAATACAGCAACTTCATGTGAGCTTATCACATACGAGTCCAAAATCACTACTGGTTGATAAATCTCTACCCTTAATTGTGTCTACTGATATATCTCCCACCCCTATCACCTACATAAAGCCTGCATCACATGGCCTGAAATCATTCATGACGTTTATTTAGTTAAAGCTAATTGCTTCTATATATATAACCAAATTCTATCCATATTTCATAGCCTTGTCTGCTAATGGCTGAAAGACCACCACAGTCCTGTTTTGTAAGCGTAGTGTTTCCTCACAACACGCACTCAAACCTTCACTTCCATCAACCCAAACCCACTGAACGCTCAAGCTGCACATTAGACCAAACAATCACAGAGAAGAGAAGAGAACAGGGCGAGGCAACAGAAAAGGTCAATATTTACTATTCTAGCCATATAGCGATACCAGCCTGATGTTTTTGTACTTTAGTCAGGCCCAACTGGGCATCGAGGTAGTTTACAGTACACCACAGAAGCGACGCTGCATGCCAGCAGTTAGAGAATTATACACGCCTGTCATCGGTTCCTCATCAACTCACACATGATCCGGGATGTGTTTGCGAGCAGTATGTTTAACCCGTGTGAGTTTGCATCACACACACCTGATGGATTGCATGTGTAAAGCGGATCCAGCCAGGGCCCCTGCGCTGGCATACTCTCAGCAGATCCCACAGACGTTTGGCAGTGAGTAAGCGATCCTATTGCAGCATTTCAAACTCAAACCTCAGAATATCAGAATAACTGCAGCATGTGGTCTTTTTCCTACGCAGGCCATCACTATTTGTTTTTCTTCAGTTCTTCTGGATTCTCATGACTTGCGGAGATCATCGTTACCGGCCTATAAGCGTTCCTCTTACTGACCACAATGGTTGGCATGGTAACCACGTTTCCCGGCCTCGGTGCCAGGGTTCTGGTGACTGCTGGCGCCATTGCGACGCAGGCTAACTGAGGGGAACGGGGAGTAAAGAGGTGATGTGTTTGTAGAGGAGTTTGAGGAACAATATTATTACAGGCAGACTGGGAACTCATGGTGAGAGAGGAGTTTGCTTGAGTGCGGCGTGTAGTTCAGCGTGCCATCCAATAATATCCCTGCAGTTGGAAAACATACATCAGTCACAACAAGGACAAGAGACCGAGAGACTTAAGAGAGAAAGAACAAGATTGCGACAAGCTTATGGTGATATTAAGCCCATTGTGTGAGTTCTACAGGGTTAGAGGTTCACATACTGCATGATTACGTCCCCTGCCATGACTCTCTTAGTTCTGCTGTTTTCTCATTACAGAGTTACCCTGCGTGAGCCCAGAAAAATGACAAACACGAATGAGACAAATATATAAAAGATCTAAAATGACCCAGTGCTACTAAAAACGGTAGAGCTTATCATGCACTGCCTCCTAGTGGTCAAACACTTAAAAGCATTCAAATGTTCTGTTTTCCCCCTCCCTCTTAAGAATAACCAATATAAACTTTGAAATTGTTACAGATGGCATTTTATCATGTGCCGAAATGCTGCATCAGCTTTTTAAAATTAGTCATTATAATTGTAATTATAATGAGTAAAAAAAATTATTGAAATAAAGAAAATTAATTTATAAGTAAATATATAAACTTACAAAAAAGTAAACTTTATACCTCACAACTGAGGTAAGACGACCCTCAATCCTTGTCAGGAAGCCTTCGTGCCAATTCTGTGGGGCAGTTCTTGGCAAATTTGATTGGAAGAAATATATACAAGTCAGTCAACTGCCTGATTATTCAGAATATCTTCTGTTCTATTCAACACAAGAAAGAAACTCATACAGGTTTGGAATGACATGAGAGTGAGTAAATGATGACAACATTTCCATTTTTGGGTGAACGCTCCTTTAAGAAGACGATTTAGCCATTCATCAGATGAGACTTCATGTCATCTATGGTCAAGAGGAAAAAAAACATCGACTTAAACCCGTTTAGTTTATTTAGTCACAATATATTTTTAAATGGCCATTTATGGAAAAGTCACACAGAGTATGTAGTTATGGTATCTACCAGCAGGTGCTTACAGGGCCATGCTAACCAGCCAAACCTTGACCTCTGGATACACACCCTCCACCTTCACTCATCCCAAAATGGACCAAAGGCTTCTCCGATGAAGGCATCACATCTAGCATGTCAGGATTTGTTTAAACAGAAGCAAAACACAACCCGGCTGCACTCGTCATGCCCAGCTCAAGTCTCAGTGCCCCACAGTCTAGTGTGAGCCAAGCGAGCTGGAGAGAATGAAATGAAGTGTTCTTTCCTGACGTCAGCAACATCTCAGTGTCGCAAGTCTAGTGTAAATGTTTGCTCCGTGAGCATTCTCCAGCCTCCACGCACTCTTTCCACTGCGTTCCGAAAAGAGACACTACTTTTCCCACCAAAACACATCTCTCCAAAGGCAAACTTTCCAAACGCTTTTATTTGATGTGTGATTCCATCTCAGGTCGACACAAGTGCACTCTAATCTTACACACAATTACATTTTGTGTTGACACACACCATGTCTTTTTGCACAATTCTGAATCTGTTTAGAAACATGTAACATACAAAGCAACAATCTACTGAATATAGAAGCCGTTTCTACTTCAGAGTAAAAAAGAAAACCATGAGGTAAAATTTCAATAGGCCACACTGTGAGATATCATCTCTCAATTCCCTTTTATTTTTTTACTCTGATGTAAACAGGTTTCCAATAATGGAAGCACTTACATTTGTGTATGCACACATAAACAATTCATTATTAGCTTGTTTTTTTTTTTTTTTTTAGCAAAGTTCTGGTACTTTGTACCCCATCTAAAAACTTTACAATAAAATTTCATTGCACCAAAGTACATTCAACAGGCATCTCTCAGACAGTGAAAGTGCTTATGTGAAAAATCTACTGCCATTCAATACAGTGCATTATGAGCAAGTACACGGCTGCTACAGTGATACAGCGTGATTAATGACCTCTGATTGATGTAAACGCTTCATACACGCTTCAAACATTCTGTGGTCAAAATATATGGACAGAAAATCAACCAAGCACCATCTTTACAAACAATTTAAGGAAACGCAGTTGATCAAATATATCTGCAGTGATATCTTAAAACATATAAAAATAAATAAACATCCCAAATGGTCTGACAATAAGGTAGCCCCGCCTCCCAACAGTTCTGGTTGGTCGGATTTTTTGCGCTAAAAATGTGATTTGTGTCTGATAGTAAGCATTTGTTTTATATAAAAATCACTTACAGAACCTTCAAATTCAATGCATTTACTATTATTTTTTGCTAAATGTGACCAAAACAAAGGTGCTAATGCTATAAACATCCGCATCTGTGTATTGGAAAAGACAGAGATTGTTACATACTGAGAATTACATAAAGCAATAATACGTTGTAGATGAGCATAGTCTACAGCTTAAGCAAGTTCTCCTTGTCTTCTTATATATCTTTATTGAGAACAAAAAAATGGAGAGAGTGAGAGAGTCCCTTGACTATTACTTAACATAAATAAAGCATGCACCATTTAATGATTTAGTATGCTCTCAGCACTGTTATGTCTATAAAGTGACTCCAAACAACATATATACATCAAATGTAATCTTCCACGCCGCTTACAAAACTAAAATAAAAACTCTCGCAGTGGCCATCCAGAAAAGAGCTGCTGAAACGGTGTCAGCACAAAGAAGAAGCCCTCTTACACAGATCAGTGTCCTTTTACCAGCCCACATGGCTTTACTTACAGGGCAGCATGATTTACTGTGACTCTCCCTCCAGCTATTCAGCCCACTTCAAGTCCTCACAGGTTATTATTGTAGACGGCGTAATTTTAAGTCATTTTTTAGTCTGGGTGTCCGACTGTTTGAATTTAAGACATTTATTATAAGCTGGCTGTTTTCTGCAGTGGTTGTGTGTATATGAATGTTTGTGACAGTCTGTTGACAGTACACTCTCACAAAAAAGCTGTCAAAGTGGTACTTTTCTTTACACCTTTGTACTTTACTTACTCCTAAAAGGTGCTTATTACTGCTTTGAAGGTACACATTAGCTCTTGAAGTGTACCTGTTAGTGCCTTAATTGTGAAGATTAGTACCTTTTAAAAAGGTACCACCCCAAGTTACAACTTTTGGACCTTTTTCTGAAAGTGTATGATCTACTCATATAAAAGCACATAGTACTGGTGTGAGAATATATATACAACATTGGATTTCAACCAATGCACCACTTTAGGTTTGATTTAATGTAATGCATTGCAGTGTTACAAATAGGGACATGTTGACATGGCTGCGGTTACTTTTAAGACTATAGCGCCACCAAGTGGTCTGGCAAATTTAGCACATTTTTACTCAAAATAATGATGAATAACCCCAATGTCTCATCATACCCCAAGACTTGCTTCTAGAAATATTACATTTAAATCTTATGAACAGAACAGATAAGTAATGAAACAAGCCATGTATACTGTTCCATTGCATTATAAGGGAAGGTCAAGAGCAAGCCATTTTCAAAAGGTTTATAATAATACCTGTCAAATGCTTCAAATACTTTTTTCAGTCTCAAATGCAACATTGCAATATCAGTAAAAAAAAAGGCAGGGCACTGTGCATGCAAGCATTAGAACTCAATTATATTTGAAATGTCATCTTCGGACATTTCTTTTCTAAAAATAGCTCCTACTAAAATACATTACAGTGCAGTCTAAGTGGATTTCTGTGCCATTTAATCTCAGTCTAGTTTAGTTTAAGTGTGCTTTAAAACCTCAGACATCTTCTCTCCCTATTGTCTCACAGTCCTATTTTCACTGTCTTTGAACTTGAGCAAAAGCTACTCAAGCAGTGTTTCTGAAACTTTTATGTGAATATATATATTCTTTTAATTAAATCTGTAAAACTGTGTCCTCTCTGCAATTACATTCACGTTACACCTATATTCATGTTAACCTTATGAAGTTGAAGTTACACTTAAATTTGAAGTCAAAATAATTAATTTGATCGTAACTACCATGGTCAGTGGTAACAGGTGAATAATGCAGCAGGGGGGGTGAAAAGATGACAAAGAGACAAAAATAAAAAAAAAAAAAAAAAAAAGAAGAAGAATGAAACATGAACATGCACATGCACATGGATTTGAGTCAAAAATAAATAAAAAGATAGTATGCAACTTAATGATCAGTTAATTTTATTTGACTTTGGAACCACTTGTATGTAAATAGTATATTTACATAGGTAGTATGAACAATAAAATCATATTCCCATTTTATGTCAATGATTTTCAATAACATTTTTGCACATACCACTCTCATTATTAATCCATTAAGTTAAGTAGCGTAACAGTTTCTAGGTTTTGAGCCTTCTAAAATATAGGACGGTCCAAAAAAACAAAAAACACGAAAGACACATGTACACACCTTAAAAGGGAAAATATTTATAATAAATCAAATTCATTTAAATTAGCTCAAGCAGCAAATTAATATTAGGGCAATTACATCAGTGTCTTTACTCTTTTTCATCTGTGGTCAGTTACTAGTGCACCATCTTTTATAAATGAAACAATTTAAAATTGCAAAACAAACACAATAAGCAAGGTATCTTTATACCTTTCCACAATATTCACACTTCGTCCTCTCTACCACTTTAAAAAATTCAAGTGTACATTTTCTTCAAAATATCTCTCGGTGTGCAAACACAGACGTTACATGCATCTTCCTGAGTCTAGATCGACACTACAAAAATGGGTGAGGGGGGGAACTAAAGCTTTCAATAATTATAGTGCAATTACACATCAGCATAAAATAGGCTACTTGCTCTAAAAAACACAAACATGGACCTTTTCTATTATACGGTATTTTAATACTACTTCATGAAAATATTTCAAGGCCTAAATGTCGTTATTGTAGTTCAGGGCCCCTAAGTAAGTTACCGACAATTCACCCAAAAACACTCATTTACTCACCCTCATGTGGTTATAAACATTTATGACTGGTTTTCTGTTGAATGGAAAAGAGCAGTAAGAACATTCTGCTAAACATCTAACTTTGTCTTCTATGTAATATGTAATAAAAATAAAAAAATTAAAAAAAAAAAGTAAAATACAGATTTCTGGGTGAACTATCCTTTTAAGGGACACAATGTGAAATAGGCACCCAGACGCTCTGAGACACAGCACAGGAACAGTGTTTTGAGGTTAGACATACTGGTCCCTCACAATGACATGTTTAGGGTTAAGATGATGTATCCCCTGTTTTATGTGCCCCGTGAAACTATGCTACCAGACTCCAGTGAGCGTGCGAGTCTCATGCTGATCGACACATTCCACTTACTGTAGGTGCTCTGCTACGAGAACAACTGCTGCCGCTCTCTCCATGTAAGGAGAGAGGGATGATCCAGGTCACATAAAGACTGTAGGCTTAGCTGTACCCTGATTCTGTCTGCACTGACCTCCATCTTTTCCCTTTCAGGTTCCCAGCACATACACAAACATTCCTTAACACACATCATCTATCTTTACCTCAAGCTAGCTAACACACAGGGGTATATTTACTGCTAGTATACAATGCAAATACTAGCAACAATGAACTGTTACATAGATCATCTCAAGTTAATCCCAAAGAGTTTACTTTGGACAAGAAATGTTTGATTTCTGAAGGCCACAGTGTAAATGTGATGCTGAAATCAATTCAAGATAAGAACTATATAAATGATCTGAATGTGTCTCAGCCCCCATCTTCAAGTTCATGCAAAACTTCTGCCCTGACTAAAGCTCAAGTGCTGAAGGGACACGTCCCAATACTGCTTCAGACTTTTGCTGTGGTACAAAGCTTCTTTGGTTACTGAATAAACATATAAACATCTTCTGAATGACATTCAAGAATCTCATGAAGATTGTGAACTGGAAATAAATAAAACTACAAAAGAATAAAAGTGGATGAGAAGTGGAATGATGGTGATGTGATGTGCAAAGAGAGGAGATGTCCTCGGATCACAGGAAATGACATCACTGCCAGGGCGTATGATTATGAGAACAATAAAGTTAATACTTTTTTGCATCTTTTGGGTAAAGTGTGCAATATCTGACACAAAGTTCCACCCCAAACTCATGCCATTGGTTGCGCTGATGTTATAATATCCAGCTCAACAAGGTCGTTCAAACAAACAGTCCGTTTTGTGCCAGAAATGACACACTTCACCTTTAAGAGGGTCTATTTGAGAAATTTTCTTTCAAAATTTATCTGAATTTCTGGTGCCTCACACATGACTGATAAAATATATGATGGCCATAAATTAAGAATTCCTTCTTAGTTAGCTCCTTTTAATTCAGTTAAACCGTGGGGATTGTTTACCTCAGACGAGAGAACTCATTTTTAATTTGTGGCCATTACTTCTATTTTTAAGTATGTCATGCATAGGGCTCCATAGTGCATTACTTTAGTCATATTATTAATAAATAAATGTCTTAATTCATTATACAACAGTCCTCTTTGAACAAAGCAAAGTTTGTTCTTTCTATATACACATGTGAATCCATATGGGAGGTCAGCACTGTTTTCAGTCTCACTCTGAACCTTCTTAACACATAATGAACCTGAAAAACTTCAAAAGCTTCAGGATCTTTTGCATTCCCTACACGGAAAGTCTAGTTTTGTATTTTAGCTGCCTGCTCCTTCTCAACCTTCTCCTTGGCTTTCTCTTTCTCCACCAGCTTCTCCTCCTTCTGCAGCATCACCATGATCTCCGCCACCTGGTTGGTGGAGATATCGATGTCCTCCTTATCGATCAGCTCTACCACCTAACACACAAACACACACGCTAGATAAATGTCAACGTCAGAATAAAAACCAACCACACAAGAGGAGGAAAATCTGAGAGGAACCAAATGGTGCTTTTCCACTGCATAGTACGGTACGGTACGGTTCAGTACAGCTCACTTTTGGGGGGTTTTCCACTGGGAA
>JAUCNO010000385.1:483926-510185 GCA_032353835.1 Enteromius viviparus
TTATTCGAAAATAATGAACCTGCAAATGTCTCAACTGACCAATCAGAATCAAGCATTCCAGAGAGCCGTGTAATAAGAGAGAAGTAAACCAGTGATATCATAGAAAGAATTTGTTCCATTTTGGTTTTTCCATTTTCTTTTTTCTTTTTCATGGTATGAAGAATATTTGGGAATTCGAAAGAACGCTTTTCCATAATTAAGAACCTTTTGTGGAACTGAAAGTGTCCCAGATCTTAAAGGTAGTTCATGGAACCATCAAAGAAGCTGTATTTTTAAGAGTGTAGCTAATAATGCCAGAGGATGGCTTTTTATTGCAAAACATAGTGATTTAGCTTATTTATGTGTTGAATATCTGTCAGTTGTTCTGGTGAAAGGCCATATTTAGTGTCCAAAATATCAAAGCAGAAATTTGATCATCATTACTCTAGTCTTCAGTGTCACATGATTCTTCGGAAATCATTTTAATATGCTGATTTGCTACTCAAGGGACATTTATTATTATTAAATATGCTGAAAATATTTATTTTTTTAGTGGAATATTTTTCAGGATTCTTTGCTGAACAAAAAGTCCAAAAGAAAAGTATTTAAACAGACATTATAAATGTCTTTACTGTTACTTTTGATCAGTCCCTGCTAATAAAAGTATTAATTGTTATTGACTGATTTATTTTATTTTAACTACTAGCCCCAAAACGTATAACTACATTATAGATGAAACCATTGGGAAAAAAAACTATTTTTTAGTACATAGGAATGTTTAAATATTTTTCAATTAAATAGATAAATAAATAAAATTTTCTGTGGAATGCCACAAATGCTCTAGACTATTCGTTTGTGTTAAATAAAATCAATGACAAAACAGACGACAACTAAAAAAATGCATATTTATAACAGCAAAAATTCCTAGTTTTATTTTCAGTATGAAACGGTACCTCTGAACCACTTGGAATCATGTTTGATTGTGCGCAGAGCCGGGCTCTCTCCCAAACTGCGGTAAATGACAGCGTCGATGGCCAGGAAGTCAGTCACTGTCCCCGTGAACAAGCTGCCCTCTGAGGTCAAACGGCAGAGGTCAGCGGTCAATAACCAGAAGTGAGCATCGATATTGTGCCATGATGATATATGTGGCAAAGTGTTCGAGCGGAAAGTCCTTGAGCTTAACGATGTTAAGAAGAGGTGGTTAAACACATTTATAGAGGCAAATAAAAGAGCTATAAATGAGGCGATATTAAATATTATTATGCTGTGTATCCACTGGGTGTATGGCTCTTATTACCCCAGATTAAAATGTGCTAAACAAATCAGTCCATTATGTAAATAAAGTGAGGTAATGTCATTACATAGCCACAAAAGACAGTCAGTTACCTGCAAACAGAGCCACGTTAGCATGTTTGGGGTCGTAAGGACATCGGGCCATTCCACTGATGGGCTCGCCGACCAATTCCAGAGTGTCTCTCTGAACAAACACACACATACTGTTTGTAAGGACAGGATATGACACTCTGAGAGGATGATAGCTGTTATAAACCACACATATCTCCAAACACATTCACAAGTGCTGCTATCATTTCTACACACTTCCAGCCACAGCCGAGAGTGTTAGTGAGCGTGTGCTTGTGTGAGAGAGAATTCAAACACAACTAGTGAGTAACGATTTATCTCACATATAAAACAAATCTACCAAACTAGCTCATTCTCAGTGTTGTATGAATCAGTAAATCAGCTCTGATGTTGCAATAAACTGTCAGAAATAAGGCTTCCATATTAATGCTTAATTTTTTTTATGCAAAACTATTTCAAAATTTTCCTATGGTTTTGGGGTGGTGTGATTCAAGATTCACTCACAAAACAATTTACATACACATTCACACTTTCGATTCAATTCAAATGAGCATTATCTTCTAAGAAGCCTCCAATGCAAATACAGTATGTGCATCAATTTTTAATCATTATGTCGACAGGCCTTTCATCGGTGCTGATTCACTTTCATTATTGTTAATCAATTGTAAACATGCATTCTGTATGAGTTCAACTGAACCAGTTCTAATGATTCAGTGGATCTCACAAATCATTTCGTAATGACTGGACCATAAGAGAAAATAACATAAAGCTCCTGTTGAATTTCTACCACATATAGACAGATGAACAGAATTGTACCTTGTGTTGTTTGTGTAGAATTGTGCTTTACGCGCTCTACATATTTGCTGAGGGTAAACACAGGGGAGACCAGTATAGTCTGCAGGAATTGAAAAAAACTCACTGTGTAATTGGCACACAGCGGGTTGAAAGCATTTGTCCCGCACACAAACAGCCCTCCATCATGGCTCAACAACACCTTTATATAATTACGACACTCCTCCTAAAAGAAACAAAGAAAAAGACAAACATTACTCTTATTAAATATCCATTCTTTTTTGTCAAATTTATGGTTTGAAGTTGCATCAGATTTTGGTATTCATATTTTACAGTCATTATTTTATCATGGGAGTGAATTATTACCATATCATTATACTACAGTGTTATAGTATTTTCCAAGGTACTTTAAAGGAATAATATAATACATATCCAAGAGTCTATGGTATTATGATGATTCAATGCGCAAAGTTCCATGTAATGCAATAATAATAATAATAATAATATTTTAAAAATAAATGAATACATTTATTAACCATGCTTGCCAATCTCATTTGCCTTGTTTGTACTTTATTTTTTATCATAAATTAAATGTAAAAATTAATCAAATGTTTTAGGATTAAAATTGAGAGAAAGAGAGGTTGAGAGTTTGTATAATTATGTTATCTCAAAATGAATAAACACTAGCAGAAATTACTATTCTTATTAATTATTGTGTGGAAACAGCATTGATGGTATCAGACTCTCTGTTTTTATTTTTCCAGGCTGATTCTCTTTGAATCACAATGACTTGGCAACATTTGACTTTCATGTCATTTAACAAAGTCATTTGAATCCTAATTAAAATTTGAGTGAAGGAGGGAGAGATAAACAAAAACTGCGTGCATGCATGTGTATATGTGCGTGTGTGTGTGTTGGGTCAGACATGAAAGGGTAGGGTAAGACGAACAAAAGAGTAAGGCTGTAAATATTGACACAGCTTCACAAGTCATTTTCCCCCAGACATCATTATTTTGAGAGCTGTGTTTGTTTTGGAAGACAGACAGCAGATAAGAAGGTCCCAGCTTGCAGCTCCGCCACAGAGCCCACACTGCTGGCATCACCCAAAAATTAAATTTCTTCAGGTTTTTACATTGCATTTGGACTAGATTTGCACAATGTTGCTGCACGTCTTTGTGTAGCATAGAAACAGGAAGTAGCTGGACTTGAATGCATCGCGACGTGGGTCCAGCTATAAAAGCAGCCCTGAAAGCTACTGGATAACCAGCTGCGAACACTCCAGCTGCACCAAGAATGCCTTTGTTCCCTGACGGACATCAATGAAACGTTTTGAAGTGGTTTTGTGTATTTTGCTGAAACCTCTGCATGTGGGCCCCATCACGCAGCTCCACCGTAGGGCCCTTTCACTGCTCTGCCCATTGAGTTTGACTGGGCCTCCTGGTGGAGCTAAAACCTAAGGGGGCCGACACTGAGGTCAGGCTCTTTGAGGTGATTAGCAGGACTGCCAAGGGTCTATGTGTTGTTACAGATGCAGGTCCACTGTTCGCTGTGTGCATATGTTTGCAGAAGAGATGTCGTTACAAATGCATTCAAGCTGCTTACCGCGTTAAACACACACTCCCTAGCGACAGATCAACTTACAGCGTGTGTGTGCATGTGTTAGAATAGCAAGAAGGACAGGGATCTTTTAATTTCTGATAAGATGAAGTGTGTGCATGTGGAAGCATATAAAATGGCGCAACCTTTCACCTCTTATTATCGTGAGTATTTCCACCTGGATGCTGTGAAAGAAAGTACCACATAACATTACCACATCACTGCTGCCATTTTTCCCCTCTGTGTGTTTTTCTGGGTGATCATCAGGGTACAATGCAAATGATGGCTGCAAAACTAAGAAACAATTTTCCCGTAATTAGCCACCAATTAAAAGACAGTATGGCTAATCTTCACCCTAAACTGAGCAAGAAAAGTGTGTTGAGAAAAACACTAAACAGCATTCAAAATAAATGTCACTTTTGTCATGTGACATTTTTAAGTGCAACTGAATATTTAGCTCTGTATAATGTACTGTCTGGCGGGATGTCTTGATTAGATTGTAATGTAATCACTGGTGCTTGCTAAGGCAGCTTTAGCTGTTTTACAGAAGGTGCATCTAGAAATTTACTACTACTTTTCTAACTATTATGAATGTAATTATGAGTGTAATTGAATGAATGTAATGGGCTAGCCCAGGGCTGATCATTCCCAGACGGACCAGGTCTGTATCAGTTGGGCTCAGTTGAAAGATGAAATTGTATTGTGTGTGGTGTCGAAAAATTACAACATTTAAAATTTTCAAGAAACAGTTGGTTTTAGTCATGTTTTTACAAAGATTTTTCTAAATGTTTAATATTTGCAACTGATATTAGTGATTGAATGGCTATGCAATGGACATGCATTTAGTGTGAAGTAAATAAAAAATGGTTAATGAAACATTATCAACAATAACATGTTATTTCAAACTGCAGTCTAAAATATTCTATTGAGTTCATAAAAAATAATACCTTTAAATAAAATCGTTTAATTATATTTAATGTTATTACCCTTTCAGTCGAATCACTTCAACGTTACATATGGAAACTCGCCAGAGAGACCAATTGCCTTTGAGCTTTATGCAAAAGGCCAATTAATATTGGTGTGCATTTGATTGTGCTCAGGTGCACCTTATCACTGCATGAGTATAAGAGGGCACGAGCGGAATGCACATGCAGATTTTCGCTTCAGAGCCTTCGCCGTCTAGGCGATCTAGGAGACCCCCTCAGCGAATTTGAGAGAACGTTAGAGGAAGCGTCCTACCTTTAAAAAGTTCCTGCGATTCTGCTCTCTTGTCTGACAGTGTTTCTCTGGGCGGCTGTCAGCGAATCCTGCAGGCTGGTAGCCTTTTTAAAGGCTGGTGTGCCAGTCATCTTGTAAGTCCAGCGAGCAAAGACCTCTGAGTGCACGGAGTTGCCGCGATAACTGCCGTTCGTGCCATGTGAGTTACCTGACTGAACTTGCTCTCCGAGCGATGAAGGTCGCAGAGCGTGCCCTTGGTCAGGTGATGTCCACCACGATGGTCCAGGAGCGACTTCAGTGGCTGAATCTGATGCAGGTGCCGGACGCTCGCTATCTCCACGCCCTCACCTTCCAGGTCGGCCTATTTGGCGACACTGTCGAGGACTTCGCCCAGGAGTTCTCCACAGTTCAGGAGCAGACTGAGGCGATGTCTCATGGCACCAGATGCCCAACCGGCGGCCCATTGTCGAGCTGGCCGCGGGTGAGGGGCGCCGCCTTCTGCTCAGGGAACGGCCTATAGCACCTGTTCTTGACAGAGACAGCCCTGAGGTGCTAAGGACTACTCTTTGGGCGACGTTGATGACATCTCCATCCCCACACCCGGAGGAGGGCCGGGAGCTTCTTTTATATGGAAAGAGCAAGTCTTAACAAGATTCTCATCACCTCCGGGCCCAGTGCCCAGATGTTCCTATCTGACCCAAATGTTTTTTGTCTCCCCAGATGCAGACCAAGGCAGGTAAGCACTGCTCAATGCGGCCAGACTCACAGTCCCTGCCCCTGTCCGCCTACAGGCTGCCCCACTGCTGGCCGGTCAACGTCCCTTGATTCCCCAGCGACTCAGCAGGAAGCCTGCATAGCGCTTCTTAGCCCTTGCGGTGGTTGATACGGACAGTACGCCTCGGCTATGCGATTCAGTTTGCCATTTGCTACATTCAGTCCGTCCAAACAGCGATGTTGCCCTTCAAGTGCGGAGGTTGTTGTCCTACTGGCGAAGAACACAATCGAGCCTGTCCCTCCAGCCGAGTTGTGGTCAGGGTTTTACAGCCCTCACTCCATCGTGCCCAGAAAGAGCAGTGGGTTGAGACCCATCCTGAACCATGAGCTTTGAACCGGTCCCTTCCTAGTAAAGCGCGTGCTAAGCATGCAGCCGGTGACAGGGTTGGTCCGCAGACCTGTCCCTCTCAAAAACTCCCCGCTAAAGTGGCAGAGGGACATCCGCATCCTAACAGCTATCCCGTCAACTGGCTGATAATGGCTCACTCATGGGATTTCTTGTACAAAGATGTGCAGGGACATAGTGCTTGGGCACTTCACCCTTCAGGGTCTTCAGGCTGACCGATTAAAGAGTAAACTACCCCCGAAAAATAAAAGAGAGGAGAGACACTCTTTTTCTCAGTATAGAGCTGGACTCGCCTTACACCGAGCATACAGGCCACGCTGAACTGTCAGACACAAGACAGCGGTCCCTCTAAAAAGAAAACCTGCATGTGCATTCCGCCCGTGCCCTCAGGTGCAACTGAGCACAATCAAATGCATGCCAATATTCATTGGCCTTTTGTATAAAGCTCAAAGGCAATTGGTCTCTCTGGCGAGTTCCCATCTGTAACGTCTCCGTTCCCTCCTTCAGGGAACGTGGGTTACGTTCGTAACCTAGACGTTTTGTGTCAAATGGATGAGGAAAACAGTGCATTAAATATCTTTGCAGCTCTTCTGCCAGCAGTTGACAGAGCCATTAAATTGCATTGGGAGCATTTAAATTTGCCATAGACTACTAAAATAAATTAAACAGACACACAGCATTTTGACTGTTTTGTCTGAATAAATGGAGAAGTAATTATTTCAATCTAACTGGAAGGGTAACATAAAAGCCTACCGTTTTTGTTCAGAACCAATTTGTTTTTTTAATACCTGATTGCAGATATTCATGAGATTATATTACTGCTTGACTGAAGTTTCAAAACAGTGCTAGAAATGTTAGAATCAAGAAAATTAAACATATCTTAAGAGACATGAAAGACATGTCTACTCTGGACAAACTGCACAGCAAATAAATACTGGTAGCTGTCTTTTGACATCCATGTTTGTTTTGGTAAAATAATGAAAAAAATATCCAATACACATTGCTGTGATATTTATTACCAACACCAACAAAAGAAGATAGTAAATGTTAAGCACGAACTAAGAAAAACAAACCCTGAATGTTTCAATAATTTAATAAAAACACTGATGCCTACGGTGTTGTCTTTGGTAGAAGGGAAGCAGATGTGCGGGTAAAAAATATAATCAGAATTTTTTTTCCCTTTTTTTTTCTGCACAATCTTCAAAGCAAATAAATATAACTAGCTATCTGTTGACATCCATGTTTGTTTTGGTATGCAGCTAAATTATCATGAGATTTATTTTTTCTGCAGAACTTGCCCAGTCGTGATCTATTTGCTAATTTTCAAAATAGTGGAGTGTATGTGGACTGACTTAGTCATTAGGTTTGTGCTTCTTTCAAAGACTAGAATCTGTGGCAGTCGATGGAAACACTTTTACTTTAAGTGTTGAGTTTTTAGAAATTGTAGAGTGTCCCCAGCTCTAGTCAAGCTCTAGCCAGGGTTGTCAGGTCTGCTTAAAAAAAAAAAAAGCTGTTTAGCCTTAAAATGTAAATAGCAATGGATACTCTAGGTAAAAATAGCAGCATTTTTTGTGATTTGCTATTTACACTAAGTGCAAATAGAATTTTCTGCTATTTATACTACTTATTTTAAGTGGCAATTATCTGCACCTCAGTACTGAAGTACATTATAAAACCGACTGTTGAGTGTAAATGTGTTTTTAATTCAAATGATTAAATAGATGCCATGGTTGACACCCTTATTGGGACAATAAAGCCTTCACTACACCTACCCTAACCCCACCCAATACAGGGGAAAATTGGCTGTAAAATTCAAATTGCAGGTGGGTCAGTACTACATTTCGGGGGACACAGGGATTTGCTACAACCTGTGAAAAAAACTAAAAAATTATGGCAACAGTAAAAAAAAAAAAAAAAAAAAAAAAGTAGCCCAATTTCATTGGAAAAATGTGGACTAGCAAACTCCTAGCATAACCCTAGCAAATATCCTAGGAACCAACCAGAACATCATAGCACCTTAAAACTAACCATAAGAAACCACTCAGACCATTAAATGTTTTGCACAGACAACCAACATTTATTATCTAATTGGCTAATATTAATGTTTCCCCCCGCCCACAAGAATTAGCTTACATCAACATCTTAGGAAATTTTCCTTTTTAGCTGAGAACATTGATTTTTGGATGGACATTGTTCATTAGTATAATAAGCCCTAATGAATACTATATTAAGACTTAACACATAAAATAAGCTAAATTTTGGCATCTTGCTGTCTTGAAGCCCATCTATTTGCATTCCGGACTCAGAGGTACATCGTAAACATCCTGAACGAGAGCAGAGCGTCCCAGCTGTGTGAGTGTGCTGTAAACTCTCTGCAGGGGTGGGGAGATCTTACGTTCCACTTCATAAACTGTAAAATTGAATTAATCAGAGATGCAGCTTTGCGAGCGGGCCGATCCATATGCTCGTCAGAGGTGTAAAAAGCAGGTTTCACTTTGGGGAAGAGCACATGTGCTTCAGGTCTCTGTGAAACACCATCAAAAGTGTCAAGATTTATCCTTCAGATTAGAGCGTCTGACAAGGCCGTATACGATCCCGTACCCCAGCAGACTCCTTTCTGCTCTGATCAAAGTCTGACTTCTCCTCCCTCACTCCCTCGCTCTCCTGTCTTTCTTCTCACCTTCCTCACTCTCCACCAGTCCTTGTTCTTTCTCCCGCTCCTCCCACTCCAATTGCTTTTCACTTCTTTCTGCACCAAAATAACCGCATTTAGTGCTTTATCATATAAAGATCCGTACAAAGGTTTAGCCCAATGCACCAAAACTTTGCTGAACTTGTTGCACACCATCTACTGTATGCTTTCTGTTGTCTGACTGACAGTTTAGATGATTTGACTTGTTAAAAAACAGATTTTTCCAAAAGTAAGCATAATAACTTATAACTTATAAATTAACTTAATATATTGTTGGTAATATTTTAAGAGAAATATCATGTATCAAACATTTATTTGTTATCATCATCATATTTCGTAGAAAAATATGTTTTGGCCCAGAACAAAAACTACAGGATCGTAAAAATAAATATAAATCTTATGAAGAAATACTATTTTGAGATATAATGTGATATTAATATGCATAAACCAATATTTATATGTATATTATGCCATTTTTCTGCTATATTGACATAAAGCTATTGACATTTATGTAACCTGTAAGGCATATATATATATATATATATATATACACATACATATAACACACACATTATCTAGGTAAATAAAAATGTAATTTATAACATATATAACATCTCCTATGGTAAAATTTGTGTATGTACATATGGTGCATGGCATAAAAAATTCTACATACTTTTTACTGAAGTTTTACAGCTCCTAACAATTATCTCACTGTGCCTATTTTATTTCTCCTAAGACATTTTTGACAAAACATCTGAGACAAACCTGCTCAAGTGACTTGAGCTATAAAACAGCAATATCGGAGCAATAACATTTTCTTCAGGGCCAAGCAAAAAGATATTCAGTGAATCGCTTATGAAGGGACCCCACTGCTCATTTTCCTTCAGAACGACCCCACAAATGAAGTCTTCTTCCTGCAGTGCCCTTCAAGCCAATAAAAATGAAAATTGGAACTCCTGGAGAGATAGAACAGATACTCAAGAGGATATGAGTGTATCTATTACATATCTCTCTCACACACACACTTTTCTATACTCCCTATAGGAGTATCACCGGCAGCAGATGTGATCTTGCTGTAGTCACTATGTTATTGCTGTAAAAATCTGTTTATCTTGCACTTCATAAAAGCCAGTCAAAGCTGCACAAGTGACAGTCAAGCACAGTAAAGGTAATTCATCTCCAGTATCTTCATATGAATTATGAATGATCCATTTATCCACCTCTGAAGACGTTATTGTGATTTAGTTTCCTGTTTTGAGTTGTTTATTTAGGCATACAGATATGACAAAGCAATGCATTTAAATACTATTATTACATTACACTATTTTGGTTCAGGTTTTAGTAATTTTGTGATTTTGTCATTTTTATTATTTTGTATTTTGATCTAGATTTAATACATTTATTACAGTTTTCATTTGACTAATTTTAGTCGTTAAACTTTACCGTCTTATTTTTTAAAAGAAAGTGCTTTAATTTTGTCACAAATCGTGCCTCTGTGTCTCTCTCCAGTGGCCACTGGAGGGAACCCTCACCTGAGCATTAACTCCATTTGGACTCCATTACCCACAATGACCCATACCTAGGAATGATCACTGGCCCAGGTGTTCCTCATTACCCTTCCCCTTCAAAAGTGGTGCTTTCAATCACAGCAAACACAAAGTCTTGTTCTGCCCTGGCGACATTTCTGAGCAGTTATTCTGGTGTTACGATTCCCTGTGATAGGTCTTGGACTGTTTATTCATCTCTGACAATTTGCTGCCTGCCCTGAACTCTGCCTTGGACTGTTTATTCTTCTCTGACTGATAGCTGCCTGCCCCAAACTCTGCCTGGTATTCATTTGGTTTCTTGATTGTTTTTTTATCTGACCTTGCCTGTCTGACCACGAAATAAACTTGTTGCAAATGGATCCAAACGTCTCTGATCCTTCGTCTCAGAAAACTTTGTCATCACAGGATCCAACAACTTTGTATCATCTGACTACAGAAGTCATGTCTCAGGCGTCCATACTGGCAAGCCACCAACAACAGCTCCACAAACTCACTTCTCTCATTGAGGATTTGGTGAGAACCGTGCAGGCACTCACGGCTTCAATCACCTCTACTCCTCCTCAAACAACACCACTCAGTCAATCCTCTTCCAGTGTGGGTACCATTGCAAGCAACCCCTTGACTATCAAACTGACTGCCCAATAAGTTTGAGGATCTGTTTTAAAATGTAAGGGATTTTTACTACAATGTTCATTGTTTATTAATCAACAACCCTATATGTATCCCACAGATGACAGCAAGGTCGCATTCGTATGCTCTCTGTTGACCGGGAAAGCACTGAACTGGGCCATGTGGAAGAGAAGACGCATGTCGTTCCCTTCATATGATGAGTTTCTACACCAGTTTTGAGAAGTATTCGAACATGCCGAAAAAGGAAAGGAACCTGGTGAACAACTGCTTTCTCTGTGTCAGGGGATATACAACTATACCCTAACTTTTGGCACCCTTGCAGCGTAGACTGGCTGGGAGACGGATCCTCTCAAACTGATTAACCAAATGGAGTAAAACGCTGGAGCAATTCATGGAGCTGGCTATCTGTATCGACAATCTTATGCAATCTGATAATTGATTCAGGGGCAGCTGGTAACTTCATTGATGAATCATTTGGTAAGATCAACAATATTCCTCTCCTTCCATGTGAACCCCGGGTGGCAGTAGCAGCAGCAGCCCTAGATGGTTGTCCTCTGGGACTAGGGAGAGTATTATTCACCATGCAAGACCTCCCTCTGCACACAAGCAGTATACACACCGAGACCATTCGCCTATTCGTTATCCAATCTCCCAACTGCTCCATCATTTTAGGGCTCCCCTAGCTTGAGAAACTTAACCCCACTGTTTATCTCATGGACAGATAAACAAATCACTCAGTGGTCAGAGAACTGTCAGCAAAACTGTCTAAATTCACCCAGCAAGATTCCATCTGAACCATCTTCTGTCATTGAAGCACAACTTCCCAGTCTGCCTGCCAAATATGCCAATCTCGACACTGCCTTCAAAGGAAAGCCATACAACTTCCACCTCATTGAGCCAGTGACTGTGCCATTGACTTAAACCCAGGTGCAATGCCCACCAGAGGGTTCTTTCAAAACCCAAATCTGAAGCAATTGAAAGCATTCATTGAGGAGTTATTCAAAGGCTTCAGTTGACCCTCCACATCTCAAGGCTCTGCAGGATTCTTCTATGTAAAAAAGAATGATGATGGTCTATGACCCTGTATTGATTATAGAAGCCTCAACGGCATCACAGCATACAACATAATCCGCATCCAAGAGGGAGATGAATGGAATACATTGTTTATATTGATGACATACTCATCTACTCAGAGTCCTACGAATCACACATCAAACAGGTCAGAGCAGACCTCCAATGCCTCATCGATCACCAATTGTACACCAAGATTCAGAAATGTGAATTTCATCAAACGAAAATTGCTTTCCTCAGCTACATCATCGGTCCTGAAGGGGTAACTATGGATGATTGCAAGCTCCAATCTGTTGTCAACTGGCCTCAACCTTCCATTCTCAAAGAGCTCCAAAGGTTTTTGGGTTTCATCAACTTCTACCACCGCTTTATTAGAAACTTCAGTTCAACGGCTGCCCCGCTTACCTCCCTCATTGAAAAGGGCACCACTCCTGAGAACATCAAAGCATTCAACCTCCTCAAAGATAAACTTCAACTTCAAAGTCACATACCTGGTTTCCGAGAACACCAAAGCTGATGCCCTCTCTTGACAATTTGATTTACCCCGTCATTACATCCAATTAGAATCTGTGCTCCCTTCTACTGTGATTGTGCCTTCTGTGCGCTTGGACATCCTGACGGAGATTTCGGAGGCCCTGCACATGAATGATGAACCTGCACATGCCAACCAGACTGCACTTATGTACCCCAAGCCCTTCGAGACTGTGTACTCCACTGGGTTTACAATACTCCTAGCGCAGGCCATCCCATGATCACTACCACACTCGAGCTCACCACAAACCACTTTTGGTGGCCTATCTTACAGAAAGATGTGATTAACTTCATCTCTCAATGCGCATCATGCAATATGTCCAAATCTTCTCAACAAAGACCAGCCAGACTGCTTCACCCTTTGCTAATTCCCCAAAGACCATGGTCTTCTATCGCTGTGGACTTCATTACTGACTTGCCTGCATCACACAATTACACCACCATTCTGACTGTAATCGATCAATTCTCCAAGGCCTGCCAGCTTGTTCCTTTCATCAAACATCCTACAACTTGGAAAATGGCTGAAGTAATGATGGAAAAGGTCTTTCCCTATTATGTTTTGCCAGAGGACATCGTGTCTAATCGAGGGTCCCAGGATGAGGCTACACAGAGTGACACCCCTCTTTTAATCATCGATGTGCAAGGAAGCCTACCGGGTGCGGGAGATCCTCGACTCGTGACGTCGAGGCCGAATCCCACTTTCCCCTAATTGACTGGGTATGGTCTAAAGTAAGTTCTTGAGTCAACGCACAGGACATTCTAGTCCCCACACTTACCTTTGAATTTCACGGCGACCACCCAGAGAAACCAGCCCCTAGACCCCGCTGAAGGCCTCGACGCCAAACGGACCCTCGCGTCAGGAGACCGCTCGCAGGGAGGGGGCTCTGTCACAAATCGTGCCTCTGTGGCTTTCTCCAGTGGCCACCGGAAGGAACCCTCAAACAAGTATTAACTCCATTACCCACAATGTCCCATACCTAGGACTAATCACTGGCCAAGGTGTTTCTCAATACCCTTCCCCTTTAAAAAAAATGCTTTCAATCACAGCAAACGCAAAGTCTTGTTCTGCACTGGCGACATTTCTGAGCGTTTATTCTGGTGTTATGATTCCCTGTGATAGATCTTGGGCTATTTATTTATCTCTGACCGATGGCTGCCTGCCCCTATCTCTGCCTGGTATTCATTTATGAACTAATACACTTGCAAATGGATCCAAACATCTCTGATCCTTCATCTCAAATTTGTTGTGATTCTGATTTTTTTTTTTTTTTACTTATTTCAGTTTTCATTTCAGTACTTTCAATACTTCATCTTAGTTCTGTTAACTGCCAAAGCAACATTTCTTATTTTAATCTTTCATCTGATATTTTAGTTTTCATTTAAATTTTACTTAACATTTCAGTAAGGTTACTTTATTATTTTTGCAATTGTTATTACAATTAAGTATTAAAATTATTTATATATATTTGCATTTAATTTTGTAACGAAAAAGGGACGTGAGGCGTACGAGTTCAAGTGCAACAAGTGATTAATTAAGGCTCAGGGTCAGAATAATAGAAGTCGATCGCCAGCTGATACAATGGAGGAGGCACAGGCAAAGACAGAGTCAATAAACAAAGCAGAAGGTCACAAATACCGGTAATCAGAGTCCTTGGGGAGAGGCAGAGGGAAAGTCCAGATTCAGGCAGAAGTAGTCAAGAGAAAATTCAACAGACAGAATAGCAAGGTACAAGGAACACGAATGAATAGTATCAACAAACAATGAACTGGGCACAACACTCAAACAGAGAGGGGTTTTATGCAGGTAACAGTAGGTCAAAGGGGTGGAGCAGACAATCAAACACCTAGACAACAAACGAGTGGGCGGAGACATGAGGTCGTGGCAATGAGTCCAAACTAAACACAAAACACACAGTCTGCTGGGCGCTGGAGTGCCATCCAGTGGCCTCAGCTGGCACCTCCAGCTGATCTTGACATAGTCCCCCCTCTAAGGAGCGGCTTCCAGACGCTAGAGGGAACGCCCACCAGGGCGGGGCCGAATGCGGAGAAGTCCACTTAAGTGATGCCGGCAGAGAAGACGTCCACCAGGGAGGCGTAGATGCCCACCAGGGTGGAGCAGACAGAGAAGGCATCCACCAGGGCAGAGCAGGTGACAGAAACGCCCACCAAGGCTGAGCAGGTGGCGGAGAAGCCCACCAAGGCCGAACAAGCGGCGGGGACATCCCTCTGGGTGGAGAAGCCCAACGAGGCAGAACAGGCAGCGTAGACCTCCCTTTTGGTGGAGCAGGCGGTGGAGACGTCCACCAGGGCGGAGCACACCAGACAGCGACAGAGCCCTCCTGGGACCACTAGATTGGCTTTGCGCCTTGAGAACCGACCCTTTAGTAAATTCGCCCTGCGAGACCAGACAGGAAGTGAGTATGCCCTTTGAGACCGGGCAGAGAGTGAATGCGCCCTTAGTGACCATACATGAAATTAATGCGCCCTTCTAGACCAGACAGGAAGTGAATACACCCATCAAGACCAGACCGTGATTGAATGCACCCTTAGTGACCATACAGGAGATGAAGACGCCCTTTTAGACCAGACAGGAAGTGGATACGCCCTTCGAGACCATACTGAAGCTGACGTCTCCCTCCGAGACTGACTGAAACCTGATTCAGGGTCCTCCATGGGTTGTGCAGCCACCATTGAGGCCTCTGGGGATTCTACAGACAGAACCAACATCTCCAGAGGTAGTGCAGCCTCTGGGGGACCCGATGAAGTCCTAGTGCCATACACCGGTTTCGGAGGTCCTGGCCATGGAGCCTCAAAAGTCTCCTGGAGCTCGGGTGAATTCTGTGGAATTGGATCACAGACTTAGTCTGGCAGATCCGGCCACTCAGATTCCGGATCACAGACTGGGTCTGGTGGATCCGGCCACTCCAGTTCTGGGTCACAGTCTCGGTCTGGCGGATCTGGCCACTCTGGCTCTGGGTCACAGGCCTCAAATAAATCAACTGGTTGGGAAACCAGGACTGACTGGACTTGACACAGCCCCTCGTACTGTGCAACGGGAGAAAGACCCGTTATCGACTGGCTTGAAACGCCGAGGGCCTTCAGCAGCTTCGCTGGCTGCGTAACTGGGATCGACTGGGCTGAACACGGTCCCACAGTGCAACGGAAATCATGAGGGCCTTCGACAGCTCGTCAGGCTGTGTAATAGGAACAGACTGGGCTGCACACGACCTCTCGGGCCGTGGTGCAGAACCGGCACCCTCTGCGAGAGGAGCAGGCACCGCTGGGATGGCCAGCAGCTCTCCTAACTGTGGCCCTGCGTCCCACTAATCATCACTCAGCCCATCTAGCTGAGTAATGGTGTCACCGTCCTCTGCGGGTGTCTCAAGAACCTTTGGTGTCGCAGTCAGCTCTCCTAGCTGTCCTATGATACCTGGCTGCATCTCACTCAGCGCGAGGAACGGTGCCCTCTGGGGGCGACTCAGGAGTCAAGAGCGTGGTAGACAGTTCCCCTAGATGTCGGTTGATAAACGGCGCCCTCTGTGGGCAATTCGGAAACTACCGATGGGGTAGACAGCTCCCCTAGCTGTCTCTTTCGGTGACTGGTTGGGTAGCCAGGCCGAACTGAACACCACACAGCCCCTCGCGCTGAGTGATGATGTTAGGGCCCGTAGCTAGCATTTCAGGGTTTACATAGATGGGAGACAGCTCCCTGAGCTGTGAAACCGGAACCAACTGTGCTTGGTACAGCACCCCTGGCTGTGTTACTGGAGCTGACCAGACATGCAACAGTCTCTTGGGCTGGGAAATCGGGACCAGAAGAGCTTTACAGGGCTTACTGTACGGGGAAACGGGTGTGGAAGCTGCCATTTTGTGTTGCGTCTCGCGATTGTCCGCCATTTTGCACTGCTCTTCATGAACGGCTGCCATCTTGTGCTGTGTCTCTGGGGGTGAACGAGCAGCCTGGCTCAATCCTCCAGCCTGAGACCGCACTATCATCAGGGAAAGAAAGACTCCCGATTCCCATGCCAAATCTGTAATGTCTGGTAGTTCAATGGGGCTGAACTGACGTGCGGCACTCATAAACACCGCGATGAGGATAGTATCGTTGAGACCTGACTGTTCAGCGAGCTGAATAAACTCAAAAACAAAGTCCTCGAATGGCGGGTCTCGGAGCACGAGGGCAAGCAATCCCTCCAAAAACGTCATAATGGGAAAAAAAAAAAACTGAGCGAGCCCTGATCCTTCCTTTAAAAATCACCGTGCTGAACTCTATGTTGACGGTTCGTTCTGTTACCAAACGGGACATGAGGGATGAGTTCAAGTGCAACAAGTGATTTATAAAGGCTCAGGGTCAGAATAACAGAAGTCGATCACCAGCTGATACAATGGAGGAGGCACAGGCAGAGACAGAGTCGATAAACAAAGCAAAAGGTCAAAAATACTAGATAATAATAGAGTCCTTGGGGAGAGGCAGAGGGAAAGTCCAGATTCAGGCAGAAGTAGTCAACAGAAAATCCAACAGACAGAATAGCAAGGTACTAGGAACACAAATGAATAGTAACAACAAACAATGAACTGTGCACAGCACTCAAACAGAGGAGGGTTTTATGCAGGTCAAAGTAGGTCAAAGGGGTGGAGCAGACAATTAAACACCTAGACAACCAAAGAGTGGGAGGAGACATGAGGTTGTGGCAATGAGTCCAAACTAAACACAAAACACACATAGTCTGCTGGGCACTGGAGTGCCATTCAGTGGCCTCAGCTGGCACCTCCAGCTGATCGTGACAAATTTAGTGTTTGTTTTAACATGTTCAACATGTTATATTTCAGTTAATTGTCACTTTTTTTAATTGATTGTTATTTTTATTAGTTGTTAAATATTTCTATTTAGATTTAATAAATTTGTTTCATTTTAGTAACATTAGTACTTTAATTTATTATTTTTCAATTAATTGCAAGGCAAAATTCCAATTTTTTTATTTTATTTTAAGTATATTCTTGTTATACAATTTTGCTTTTAGTTATTCATTTTGTTAATTTATTTATAGCCTATATATTTTTTTGTTTATTTGTATTTATTTATTTTTTTCAGTTTTACAGTATATCAGTTCATAAAAATAGCTTTAAAATGTATTAGATTTAACAACAATTCTCTTCACATGAACGTGTGTGTGCGCAAGTGTGAGGAGTAAGAATAAGGATATTGAATTTCCTCCCTCATTATAAAATCATGTCAGCTTAAATCAAGCAGCAAGAAAACAATTACTGCAGGAACATATGCTAGATCAGATCAAACACATTTCATCTGACATCACTTTATAAAGTCCATCTTATCTTATTCCAGAGCAGAGGAAGAGCAAAACCCAGCCTCAATTTTAGGTCTGCTATCAGTGGTGTTTGGAGGTGTGCGGCCTTTCTGACAAAAGGACAGGTAATTGGATGTGTGTCTTTGACTTATTTCTGGTCCATCTGTGCTAGTATTCCATCTATCTTGCACAATTAGAGGCAAATGCTTAATGCCTTAGTTTAAGGTAATTAGCTATCATGAACAAAAACAGCATGAAAAGAGCAAGAAAGAAGTGAGAAGCAGAGAGCGGGAGAGCCTGTTGCAGAACTTGCCAGAGGCAGAGATTCACAGGTGCGTGTTTGATGTCTCAGATTTCTGCGAACATGTGGGTGGGTGGCAGACAGGTCTAATTTGTAAGCTTCCTCTTGCCAAACAATAATCCTTGTCCAGGTTTGACACTTAGTCCCTTGAAGTTCTCTCCCCTGCAGTCATACGCATCTATTAAAATGGCCTGGTTTACGAAAGAGTGGGAAAGCGCGACTCTTACATGATGAAGGTGGGCAGAAGGCAGAAGGTAATTAGCCTCCGAACTAAAGAATAAGAACAGATTTATCACAAAAAACATCAAAGAGATACAATGGAGTCTGAGGTTCAGATGTTAGAACTGAATGCGGCTGGCAAAACAGGCCTTCGCAAACTCTCAAATCTTAAGGTAAAGAGAATATTGAACAAAGAGCTCAGGAGAATTATTTGGGCAGGGCAGATCAAGGGATGTGAAAAAATACACATTTTCAAAATCAACAAGTGAAGTTGCAGAATACATGGGACTTGAGATGTGTTTTCTAAAGTCAAAGCCAGTGTAAATTCAATGTGTGTTCTGAGTTTGTTACACCACTGAAAAATATGTTATTAATCATCTAGCCAAGTTTGAATGCAAAAAAAGAGAAGTAAATAAAATAAGGTATCAAAATCTTTGAAAAAATAAGTCGTCCTCTCTGCTCTCAAACACTGGGAGCGTATCCACTACTCGTCCTAAAACCACCCCCATTCACGGCAAATCTGCCGTCTCTCAAGTGTCTTTCTCAAGCAGCTTGATTTAAATAAGGAGACCAGAGTTAAGTTGTTTCTTAAATTATAGTAACCATGTAACGTTATGAAGGCATAGCTAGATAGCAAACTGAAGGCTGTAGTATAATGAGAGTAAGGGTGTCCTCACACTAGGCATGGTTGGCGTGAACCAGGCCCGAGTACGAAAGCAGCACAGCACAGAACGATCAGTGTTTGACATCAAAGTACTGCAAGAGCGATTCAAAGTAGGCTATAATGAACATCTCTTTAGCTCTCATTGTACTGATGTTACACTGCGATCAGTGCAGTCAGTGCTGCTTCAAGTCCAAGGGGGGGGCAGTGCTAGGTTGCTCTATTGTGTCACCAAGCTTCGATTTAGATCCACCCAATAAATCCTGCTCATAAAAACGATGAAAAACTGTTAACGGTTTAACTCCACCATTAAATATCATATAGCTCTTAGTCTTTGTAACATGTTTCAGCAATGCTTTTACTAACATTTATAATGTGTTTTCAAACAATTCTCATAAATTACTTACAGGGTCTTTAAAGTATTTTTCTATTCATGCTGACTTAAAAATGCAATCCTTGTAGATGGAGCTCTAAAAGAACAGCGCAGGTTTTACTGCTTCTAGTGTTCGTTTCAAATGGAAACTGCAGTGATTAATGTAAAAGTACGTTTTTTACGACTTTTGCAGAAATGTAGGTAGAGGATTTGAACTGAGCCTTTGGCATAAAAAAAAAAAAACAATAACTCTAGGTTGGCTATGCTTGTTTGTAGGGCAGCACAATTTGGCCAAAATGTTGTGATTATATACGGAATGAGATTATAAACATTTTTCATATTTTGACATTTGACAGGTTGACATGTGTGCAAGGTCAATTAACACTTTTTCTGATTCTGACAATTTGTTCAACGTTTAATTTTTTCAAACCCCTACTTTGTATGACACTAATCTGTGGTGATTGAAATTGTTTGGGAGAACAGCGCTGCTTTGTGTACAGTGTTAATGAGGAAAAAGCGACACCTAGTGTCGAAGAATGAATTTGCATTTTCATTTAGACCAATGCCTGGGCGGGCAATATGCTAATGATTCATGTTGACATCAATATGAAATGACTAGGGATTCATTCATAAAAAAGGTTCATAAGCAATTCCCGCGGCGCTGTCCCGTCGTGCCGAAGCAGACATCCTGTCGAGACAGGGGCAGAGGCCGAGGGAGTGGTTGCTCCACAATGAGGTGTGGCGCCGATCTAGGGAGTTTATTAAGACCTCTTAGCGACACAAGACAGCGCGTAATGTCCCCTTTGGTACTCTCTAGTTTATCGAGCTCCTGCGGGACTGGATGCCATGGTACAGAGGCTCCCTTTGTACGCCTTTTCCCCGATTGCTCTGCTCCCAGGAGTTCTGAAGAGAGTGCGCTGGGAAACGGTCAGTCTACTGCTAGTAGCACCATTCTGGCCAGGCCGAGTATGGTTCTCGGACCTGATATCCCTCCTAGACGGCTCTCCATGGGAGATACCGATCAGGAAGGATCTCCTCTCACAGGCAGGGGGGCACTATAGTTCACCCCCGCCCGGAGTTGGGGCGGGTGAGAATGTGGCCTCTGAGGGGGCACAACTCTTAGCAGCAGGTCTCTCAATCGAGGTTGAGATGACAGGAGCTGTTTGCCGGCCGGCATTCCATGTGCTTTTATGCTTCCTGGACGGTGACGTCACCCGCCGATGATGTCCCAATTCACGATTGGCTGATTCAACACACTATTCAGAGCCGTCACACTGATGGCATTCCCAAAGCGTCTTGTCGACACTGCGCCTCGTTTTCTTCAAGGAACTAGATACATAACCCAGAGACGTTTTATGTTAACGAGGCAAATCGCCCTTTTAAAATGTTTGAAAAGTTTTATAACTTCTGCTGTTCAATATGTAATTCTATAGACCTGTTTTTACAAAACCAACATGTAGATAGCTCCTTATTGAGCAAAACATAAGTGAACTGCTGAAGGAGCTGTCAGGTCCAAATGTGCTAAATAAAAGCCTAAACTGTTTCCAACGGAGATCTCAGTATGAGATACACACAACCTGTTATAGCAAAGAGTAAAATAATATTTCCTTTCAATAAAATTACATTTACCACCAGCTTTCCATGAATTATATCACTACAGTAATTGCATTCAGAAACAATTAACATAACTTTGCCTAGGCATGAATTAAAATACATAACTGAAATTTCATATTGATATAAGAACATATGGATGATATTTCTTGATTTACGTAAAGATACATGGAAGTAGCAAAAATACATTTTAAATTTTTTCTAATTAAGTTGGCATTTCATAGCATGAATATTGCTGGCTCTATTGTTTTCGATTGTGAGACACTTTAAATAAAAGTTTCTGCTATATGCATAATGCAACTGTAAGTGCTGACACACATCAGCTGTAGGAAAGGTAGCATACTTAATAAAACAACAAGACGCATTAAAGGCAACGAATCACAAGAAAATAACAGGAAAATCCACATACCTCAGTAACATTTAAGACTAACCATGCCAATACATAATCTTCCGCCATAAGGCTAAAAGCATCCTCTGAGAGGCCAAAATGACGTTTCTTTGTCAGACTTCAAAATTAAGCCAAATCCTTATAGTGTACATTTACTCTCCCGGGGAATTTATTTGTAAGAGACTGTATCCAGCTCTGCCACAGGTTTGAAGCACCAAGCTCCTGGCAACAGTAAATCACTCAATGTGCTGTGAATGAAATTCCTCACTAAGACTGCGCTAAAAGGGCCTTGAAATGTGTAAAAAACATTGTGTTATTTGGCACTAAATGCTCACCTCATGCTTGCCCTTCATTCTACATATGCGGATGTCATTCTTATTGGATTCCCACGTCCTTTTCTGTGAAACAACGAGGGAATAAAATCAATTCAAGGTAAAATAAGCAAGGTGTTCATATGTGCAAATGTGTGTGTGTGAAACAGAGAGAGAGAGAGAGAGCAGTACAAGGGCTCACCTTGCTGTAGAACATTTCATCTCCAGATACATGGTCCAGTTCCACTCGATAAAGGTCATCTCTGCAGCAACACAAACACACATACAAAGATCAGCATTAGCTTTAATGATGAAAATTAGTCTTAATTTAACAATAAAATATGTAATAATACCACACCACACCATTAAAAAAACAATTTTATCAGCAAAATTAAAAAAACTCTAAACATCTTTGTAAATAAATTTATTAAAAATACATTTACTAAATAAGCAAGTTTTTCATTTGAGAGTTGAGAGGATATGAAAGTTGGTTTGAGTAAACATTCACACATCTACTATTTATTCAATATATTAGTTTATTTATTTATTTATAAAACATTTTATCCCCCAAAAAAGTTTAAAATTAAAATACAAATTAAAAAATAAAATGTAAAAATAAAAATGTAAAATAAAAAATTACCTGAAGACATCTTTAAACAATCTAATATTTGTCTAAGCAACTTTACTAATGCAACTGCCATGTACTAGTTTTTATTATTCAATAAAACATATTAATAATTGTTTTTGTTAATAAATCTGAAATAAAATAAAATATAAACATTGGATAATAAACTTAAAGAACTTGAACATTACAAATTAATATAAGTATAGGCTTTTAATTAATATAAATAAAAGCAAAATAAAAAAATTATTACAATAAATGACAAAAACACATTACAAATTTAATGTAAATTTTAATTATATAAAAATTTCAAGTGATATGAAATAATAAATATAGTAATTAAAAAAAAAGAAAAACATGAACATATATATATATTAATAACAGAGAGAATATTATATTCATGTTATATTAATTCAGAATTAAAACTAAACTGTGGTTACTGTAAAACTGTGATGTTACCACGAGTGCATATATATTTATATATATACATAGTGTATAAATAGTATTAAACATGTAAATAGTAACATATCAATATACAATTTCACTATGTTACATTAGATTAGATTAGATTAGATTCAACTTTATTGTCATTACACATGTACAGGTACAAGGCAACGAAATGCAGTTTAGGTCTAACCAGTAGTGCAATAAGCAGTAAGTGCAGGATACAGATATAAGTTAAAAGTGCACATATAGCAGATATGTACAAGCAGAATACTTGTACATGCCCCAATACTTACTACTGTGCAAACTCAATAATATTTTCCCAATGGCAGTGAAGTACATAGTGTAGCACACAGAATATTAGAAGTATGCAGATCAAATTACAGCCTAAATCATGTGACTGAGACAAGACTGTGAATATATTGTTCAGCACATAATGCACTGAAGCACTAAAGGGTTTTGATAAAACATATCCATCAAGCTTCCTATGAGAACAATCTAAATTTGAGTTCTCAGCTCTGGAGATGTCAGCCTTAGATTTTTTTGGTGACAGTAACTGGTTTATAAGAGTTTCAACTTTCCAGGATGCGTACAAGAGTTTATCAGAGCGCTCGGAAAATCAAAATAGACTATATCTGTTCTCTAACTTCAGAGAAAGCAAGCGTTTAAGCGGCTGGTTAAAGGTCAGCGAACAGGGGTTTAACTTTCAACCACCGCCTAACCAGCACCACATGTCAACTCTCTTGGGAGCCCAAACCTTTTGAAGGCCTGTTCATGTGACCGATTTCAAAGATGTAACTAAATGTACCACCAGTCAAACTGGACACAGATTTCCTGTCAAATCCTCCGCACACACACTCTTACTGTGAGGAGAGAACATGCTGTTATATGGCCTGATGGAACCGGCTGTTCATGTCAGAGCTTTTAAACCTAATGACATTTTCTCATTGTGTAACCTGTCATTTCCGTTTAAGACCAATTAGGTAGCGAGATGGTGTAGCGAAATAGAAAGGTTTTAATAACAGAGAGGATATAATATTCATGTTATATTAATTCAGAATGTAAAACCAAACTGTGGTTACTATAGAACAGTGTTGTTACCACGAGTGGGTGACATTAAAGCTCAAATTAACATCTTGATGATGTCAACTACCACCATGGTTATTTGAAATAATTATGGTAAAATATTTTGGTTAACTGAAAAAAAAAAAAAAAAACAATTGAAATGTTGTCATGGCAAATTGAAGCACTAAAATTAGCAACTGGGAATAAATTAAAACTCAAACTGAACTTAAACTAAATCAGCCTATAAAATAAATTAAACCTAATCATAAAACAAGAATAAAAATGTAATACAATAATATAATAATAAAATTCTAATAAAATGACAGAAATCACATATCAAAATGCCTGAACGTTTAATTTTAAATTAAAATAAAAAAATGTGCAGGATATAAAAATATAATATTTTTTTAAATTGTAAAATAAAATAAATAAAAAAAAAATTAAAAAAAAACATTTATACCCTAAAAATGTATTAAAATATAACAGTAAATATAATGCCAAAACAACAATGATTAGCACAGAGAATAATTTTCACTTTTTGCTTAGTACAGTATAAATAGGTGCTTAACCCTCCTGTTTATCCATTCAATGTTTAACGTATGTAAAAATATAATTAACTTTTTTTGTTTTGCTTCAAATTGAACGACTTTTCCTAATTTAATGGGGATAAAATGAACATGATACAATGCCCTGTACACATTTTGTCACATCGGTGTTCTTCGGGGGTCAATTTGACAATTTGTCAATTTGGTCTTTTAGCTGAATAAAACATAAGAAATTAACACACATTTGTTTTGGGTGATATTGAGGTCACTTACTAATTCTCACTAGAGACTTTGATACTTCCCATGCCATGGGGGAGGGGAAAACCTAATTCTTCTGTATTCTGTATTCTGTACAGAGTGTTGTTAAGTAGTCAACAAAGACATCAATTACCTGAAACTAACCTTTTAGCAAAAAAAAAATCATATTCTGGAGATTAAATTCCTGAGGATAAAAGGTGTTAGCGGATTTTAGGGTAACAGGAGGTTCATCACAGCCATAGAAGAACCATTGTTGATTCCACAAAGAACTATTCAGTCAAAAGTATGTTAAAAATGATTTTTAAAAATGATTTTAGAATCAAAGAAGCTACTTTACATGTTATAGGTTCTTTATGGAACCATTTAGACAAAAAGGTTTTACTATGGCATTGTGAAGCACATTTATTTTAAAAGAGTGTGTGCAGCAGTGTGCACAATTAACACAACAGTCTTTATTTTGCTTGCCCTTGCAAGATGTGCAATAAAATAAAACATTTTTTGTTTATGTAATTTGAAGTTGATGCATTATTGGTGGCATTACCTTGCTCCGATGTAGAGTGTGCGGTTGACTTTCAGGACCGTCTGAATATACAGTGGCTCCTGACGGGTGTAAGAGCGATGTGCTCGGCCCACAAACACCGGATAACGTTTTACCACTGACAAATAAACAAACAGAGTCAATTCAGAAGAGAGGAAAGCCAAATGTGAAAAAATGACTAGCTGAGATGGAAGACAGAGACGTTGGGGGAACCTAAACAAAAGAGTCAAAATTCTGAAGTATGGATGGATGAAACAGATACTAAAACACAGGCAGGAATGTGTCCATCACTTTCCCGGAAGAGTTAGATACGGAGGACCTCTGAGACAAGAAGAAATACATCACTGTGTCTTCGTCAAAAACAAGCTGTCTTAAAGTGAAAGTGCTCTCAGAAATAATAAATCTGTAATATTTACACACCACTATGTTGTTACAAACTTGTATGTCTTTCCAAAGCAATTACGATGAATAAAGATTCAGGCCATTCCATATGGACATAAAAAAGCTTTGTTTTTTGTGTCATTACTTCATCATTATTTACTAATAATACATTACAGTAACAGGTAACCACTTAGACTAGATAATTGAATCAGTGAGTTGAACTGTCAGTTCTGAATCTTTCACTCTTTTTTTGAACCGATTCACTGAAAAACATGAATGATTCAATGAAAACAATGATTTGTTCACATTATAAATGTGTCACTTAGACCACTTACATGCTAATATCATATTTGCACTTTCATGTTGATTTCTTGTCAAAAAGCAGTGTTTTATCCTCACTTACTTTATTATACTGAAAGAATTATCCAGGGTTCCTTTTTAAATGAATGAGTGGAAGAATGAATGAATAAACAAACACAACTTGGGTATTGTTGTATAAATTAATTACATTTATTTTAATAATTAAATTAATAATATTAATTATTAATATTAATTAATTAAGTAATTAAATAAAATAAAAATACATTTAAATTAGAAGTATAAACATATTTTTAAGTGGTTGTTTTGCAAAAAACGCATTTCGGGAGGATTCGCTGGACGTTCTAAATCCCGCACGGCTGGTAGCTCATGCCCTAATC
>JAUCNO010000385.1:510285-525356 GCA_032353835.1 Enteromius viviparus
ATTATATTATATTATATTATATTATATTATATTATATTATATTATATTATATTATATTATATTATTATATTATATTTTGGCTCCTAGCTTGACATCAGCGATGGTCCAGCACAAGCGGGCCGTTCGTCCCTCCCGTAATGTCCAGGCCTCCAGGAACCCCTTAAAGATTCTTGCTGCAAGAGAAGACATCCGACAGGAGTACACAGAGGAGAGACTGAACATTGGTCAGCTAGAAACCAAGAGAATTAAACAGGAGAAAAGTGAGCAGACAATGCAATGAGTGGAAATGTGCTTCAGTTCACTGTTGGCATTCTTAAGTAAATATATGGGTAACACTTTATGATAACGTCCCGTTGTAAGTCATTTATAAGTGATTAAGTGATTTTTATTAAATTAAAAAAAGAAAATTGTGCTTTTCAACATATCACAACTTTGTACTTTGACTTGTAAATTAATTATCTAAACATAATAATCATTTGTGAATGTCATCATTAACTAATCACTCATAAATGACTTACAACGGGACGTTATTATAAAGTGTTACCAATATAGGTTCCGCGATTGAAATAAAACTAAACATAATATACAAATATTAGATAAAGAACATCAAATCTGATGAGTGAAAAAAGTTCAGCTTGAAGGATTAAAATTGTTAAACCCAAAATGTAAATAAAATAAAGCTAAAAAGCTAAACACAGGGAGGTTTGACCAATTTTATGTTATACTTGAGTACCTATAGAGTAGTACTGCATGCTTCATTTCTCCAAAACATCACCAACAAAACACAGACATGATGCCGTGTTACTTACTGTCTTTACTTCTGAATCATGACTGGGATCTTTTATAGCTGAGACCGCTCCATCTTTCAGTTTCAAACGATGTGCAAATCCAGTGTCGAGCTGGGCCTTGTTTATAAAACCTTTTTTCAACAAACACACCTGTGAAACTCTGTTGCTTCCCTGGAAAAACAAAGGGCATCCACTATTTATGTAACTCTGGGTTCTTTTGTAAAGCTTAACAAGGTTATCTTACCCTTACAACCAAACACGCGCTTCTTTGGAAACAGGCCTGCTTCCCATGTGAGTCTTTGTGGGTTTTATGCCTATGCTTCTAGGAGAAATACCCATATCCATCCCCTACTACGTCATTACGACAAACGATCAAGAAAAACTCTGAAACTTGTACAAACCCAGAGGAAAGATTTTTGTATAGCGCTTTTCATGATACGTATCATTACAAAGCAGCTTTTCACCAAAGTAATTAGTAATTAGTTAATCATTAGTAAAGAGTCAGTTCATAAAGCATTGTAGTTAATAGCCATTAGTAAGCGGTAATGTCGTGGTGTTGATATATAAGAATACCTAAATGTACAAAGGAGATAAAAATTAAAAGTTATCTTCCTAACAGAAAAAAAATAAACACAACACAGAGGGATACAGAACTACTCATTTCAAGATGCAAAAAATATGAAACTGTACACTTAATTTTTAACACCAAAATAATGCATTAGTTAAGCATTAATTAATGGTTAATTTGTTCACAATTAAGCATTAGTTGAGCAAAAACACACTAGTAATTCATTATTAAAATGTTAGGTTAATGTTAATTATTATAAAGTGGTTAATGTTAGTTATTATAAAGTGTTAACAAAATGTAATAGTAGTATATTAATAATACTATGTATAAATAAAAGGGATAGGGTGAAAGGGATGTGTAACTAGTCTAATAATATAGTCTAACAATTTCTAAATACTGCTGTTCAGCAAACAGAACATAAAAAAAATATATTTTTTTTTTTAATCAGAAAAATTTTGCTAACAAAATGAAAGGATTAAAATATACTTACTTTTCTGTTGTGGTAAGGTGTGTGTTTTTAACATGTGTTTTGCAGTGAGCAAGAGCTCCAGTTTGTCGGATGCAGCTCTGGCTGGTTTGGCCAGTAAAGAGAGCTACAGCAGCGTGAGTCTGCGAAGTGTCAGCGTCTCAGAGCAGATGACCAATAATAGCGCAGCTCCTTATAAAAAACTTATGCTCATGCAGGTCAAAGGTCAGTCTGTAGTACTCTAACTCTGTGTGCTAACTAGGCATGATGTGATAATGTGATCCATGGATCCAATTTTTTTTCTAGCACATTAAGCTGAAATAAAAATCCTGCCCACAGTAAAAATCCTATTAGTCCAAACATCAAATGTGTTCTGATAAACTTTGTGAAAACAGAAAAAATTATTTACTAACATTAAGCCTGTCATACAGTGTAAAACCCACAGAAGACACAAGATATGATATAAAGTGTAATATTGAGATATTTTACAGCAACAAGTACGGTATGTGTTAAAGAATGTGCATGAATGTTCTCAAGGTCGACGTCATGTCCAGACCAGACTAGTGGAGCCTAGAGTTTCCTCTCTAAACAGCGGTGACTGTTTTCTACTGATTACGCCTGAGCATTGTTTCGTTTGGATTGGAGAGTTTGCAAATGTCATTGAAAGAGCCAAGGTATCATCTGACCTCTTAATGCACACCGTTCTTCATATCATCATTTAGCTTTGTACTTCACTGCTATGTTGTTCCATTTGACCTCCAGGCATCAGAACTGGCCACTTTCATCCAGCTGAACCACGATCTTGGTTGTCGGGCAGGAGTGGTAGAAACGATCGAAGAAGGAGTGAATGCACAAAGCCCTGCTGCTGCAGAATTCTGGAAGATTGTGGGAGGACCAGCCAACTACCACTGTATGTACTCTCGGATAAATAGCTTTATGTGCTATTATTTTAGTTGCAATGAATAATGTTTTTCTGTGTGTGTGTGTGTGTATAATGATCACAGCGGCTGGGTCTCCAGATGAGGATGAGATGTTTGAAAGTGCCATTGTGGAGACGAACTGTATCTTCCGTCTGGTGGATGATAAACTGCTTCCTGATGATGATTTCTGGGGAAAAGTTCCTCGTAGTTCACTTTTGGGCTCTAGAGAAGTAATATTTTGTGATGTTTTCCAGTTTTAGATACTGTTAATATCTTCATGCGTTATTTCATGTTTTCATTAGATGTGAAACATCTTACCATTCTTTGCGGTAAATGTATGTTTACTATTATTTAATTACTTATTTAATACATTTGTTTATCTATTTGTAATTATTATTTAAATTGTAATAATGAACTATTTAGAGTATCGAACTATGTTTACTATATTATGTAACTGAGAATTAAACAATTATAAGATTCTGTTGTAGTTGCGTAATTTGCATGTTTCGACACTAATAACTTTTTCCTCATTTTACCCATAGTTTAATTAAAAAATATGAATAATGAAAATGGCTCTCTTGTTCACGTTAGGTGGTGGTGTTTGATTTTGGTAGTGAAGTGTATGTGTGGCATGGTAAGGAGGTCACACTGGCACAGAGGAAGGTGGCGTTTCAGCTGGCCAAGCACCTTTGGAACGGGACGTTTGATTATACCAACTGTGACATCAACCCTCTGGACCCTGGAGGACACAACACACTCATACCGAGGTGTGCACATATGTTTCAGAAACATTACAAATTGATCATATCAAATTTCACACAAATTAATTATCCACTTAACTTTAGTTAAATATCTATGTAAAATTTGTGTGTATGTGGTTATTTATTTATTTTTTTAGGAAAGGTCAGGGTCGCCCAGACTGGGCCATATTTGGCAGACTGACTGAACATAATGAAACATGTCTTTTTAAAGAGAAGTTCCTGGACTGGCAAGATGTTTCTAGATTGTCACCTAAAAACGTCATTGAGCACCCCTTCCAGCAGAAGGTGGGTTTTTGTGTGTGTCAGTATTGCCTTTAGGTTCAATGAAAAGCTGCACAACAAAAATAAAAAACTTAGACTTGTATTATTAGGGATGTGAATTGTGAGCAATGCACTGATTCTGATAATGATTTCCCTTCACCATTTTTTGTAATTATGAACATTTATTGAATACCTACACTAATTTAAAAAAAAAGCAGATTCTGATCATTTTTTCTTTTCTGTTTACCAAGGCTACATCAAAAACAATAATATTACAATATTAAAATTGCTTTCTATTTGAATGCATTTTAAAATAGAATTAATTTCTGTGCTGTAAAAGCTGAATTTTCAGCATCATTACTCCAGTACTCCAGTGTCATATAATTCTTCAGAAATCATTCTAATATGCTGATTTGCTGCTCAAGAAACATTCCTTTTAGTGTTTTTCTGCTTAATGATTTTGTGGAAACTGTGATGCGTTTTGACACATGTTTCATTGGTAAATAGAAAGTTAAAAAGAAAATCTTTCTGTCTTTTCTTTCACCTCTAATTAATTAAATGTGTTTTTGTATTTCTTACAAAAAGATTATATTCAGTCTTTTGAACATGTCAATCACTTTTATTTCTATAGCGCTTTTAACGATACAGATTGTAGCAAAGCACTGAACAGTGTTAAATAGTAAAATAGAGTGATGGTAATGTATAATGACAAAAATTAAACTATTTATTTATCAAACGCAGAGACAGTCTCTGTAGTCAAGATGACGATGCTAGAAATCAGGTGTCCCCAACTAAGCAAGCCAAGGGTGACAGTGGCAAGGAACCGAAACCCCATCCATGAGAGAATGGGGGGGAAAAAATCTCGATAGAACCAGGCTTAGTTGGGTCCAGTTCTCCTCTGGCTGGATGCCCAGCACCTAATTTCCAGTTCAATTTTAAACACATGTCAGATTGTGAAAATGACTTATAGTGTTTGTGTGTGTGTTCATGTGATTTAATAAATGTGTATTAGTGTGTTATGTGTAAGCCAGAGTCAAGAGATGTGTCTTTAATCTAGATTTAAACTGACAGAGTGTGCCTGCCTCCCGAACAGTATTAGGTAAATTGATCCAAAGTTTGGGTGCTAAATAGGAAAAAGATCTGCCACCTGCAGTAGTTTTTGATATTCTAGGTATTATCAAATGGCCAGAGTTGAGAACGCAGCAGCAACCTGTTTAATGGCTTTGGGGACATATCCTAATGACAATGATGAATTAATAATAGACAAACAGGATCTATGACTTCTGGAAGCAACTAAGCAGCTAACTAGGTGTAACTGTAAAATAAAGTGTAACCAAAATATTTTGGTTGCATTTAATCTATTGCGCATTGTAGTCAAAAAATGTATTCTTGATTCACATTTGTTCCTCTGGTGTTCTTTTGATTGAAGCACAACTGTTCCTTTTTTACATTTTCTTATTATCTTCTTTAAAATGTTCTTCTTGCCTTCTTAGGAGTCCCCGAGCACAGATTCCCGCTCTGAGTGCCGGGCATACAGTGCCTCTTTGATGCTGCCGGTCCTGCAGTCGCCGATCAGTACGGTTCTGGATGGTCAGAATGTGGGTCGAGGACATGGTCCGGTGGAGAACGGCTCAGACGACTGCATGCGCTCTCTGGAGATCAGCACGGTTGCTGTTGACGTCTGGCACATCTTAGAGTTCGACTATAGCCGACTTCCTAAGCAAAGCATCGGCCAGTTTCACGAAGGAGATGCTTATGTAGTGAAATGGAAGTACATGGTGAGCGCAGCAGGTTAGTAATGGTACCGGGAAAAGTTTTTATTTGGTATAGGTTTATGTCCAGGCATATTGTCTAGTAAAATATGATTAAACATCAGATATTATTAGAAAACTATTCTACAATGAAGAATTAGAGTATTAGAAAGTTAGAATAGTTTTCATACAATGTGCATAAATTCTATTACATTCTTTCTCAAAATTTCCATTATATAATTCAGAAGTTTAGAATGCATCTTATACTGGTATAAAACTCATCTAAGTGTGTTACTGTGTCTGTGTGCAGTGGGAAGCAGGCAGAAACCGGATCAGGTGCGCAGTGCAGGTCCCGGCAGGGAGAAGTGCTGCTATTTCTTCTGGCAGGGCAGAAACTCGACAGTCAGTGAGAAAGGAACGTCTGCGCTCATGACTGTTGAACTGGATGAAGAGAGAGGAGCACAGGTAGGATGAGATACTGCACTAAAGTAATGTTTTGCAAACAACGTGTTTTGGGAGGAGCGTTGGACGATTGAGCACGGCTGGCACTGCATTCCTTTATCTATCTCCTTGTTACACCTCCTTACTATAAATAGCCCCGGGGCTTGAGCCGGGCTCCGGGCCCTTGCCCTCGTCAGGGGTTCAAAGCTCTAGGGTTCGGAGTCCGCTGTCCTCCCGGCACGCCCCGGACAGCATGCCAAATTTGCATTTATTTACCTTCATGACTGAGGAAGCGCGATCTCGCGAAACACACTTGACTGCTTTCTGTTCCACTCTTTCATTGTGCTTCTATGACTCATACTCCAGATGCAGGTCCAGCAGGGGAAGGAGCCGCCCTGTTTTCTGCAGTGTTTCAACGGAGGGATGATTGTGCATTCTGGGAAGAGAGAAGAAGAAGAGGAGAACATTCAGAGTAAGAGTATGGCATATTTGCAATGCTTCTGTTTTGTCCAGTATTTTGGGTTTGTGGACAGTGGAACTGATGTATGCTATCTGGATTTTGTAATAAAAATTAAGCACTTGTTTGTTATCATTGCCTTAGTTCCTGTGAGACCCGGAATCTCTTTTCGGGTCCCACAACAAGATCCCACAACACAACAATATTTACACAATATTGAATACAAAATCGCAAGCATGGCTATTTTAAATACATAATTTGTGTGTAATGAGTGCATTTGAGAACAATATGGCAACATTATTGTTTGAAGCATGTAGCAGTGCATTAGTTTCAAATACATTTACTCTGTAAGAAGCTGTATGTCAGCATATTAATATTTAGTTCGTCCCTCTGTAATCTGTTTCAGATGATTGGCGCCTCTACTGTGTGCGTAGTGAGATTCCTGTAGAGGGCCATCTGCTGGAAGTGGCATGTCACTGCAGCAGTCTGCGATCACGAACATCGATGGTCCTTCTGAATATCAACAAAGCCCTGATCTACCTGTGGCATGGCTGCAAAACTCAAACCCACACACGGCATGTCGCTCGAACCGCTGCAGAAAAGATCAAAGAACAGTGAGGCATTCATTCTTTTTTTTTTTTTGAAAGGATAACTTGTAATTTACATCTACACATACTTAGTAAAATAAAAGTTCAGAGCATATGTTAGCATTCAAAAGCTTAGGGATTAGAAAGATTTTATTTTTTAATTGCATTGTAAAAAAAAAATGATGATTGAAATATCGTGTGTTTCCAAGACGGCCACTGGAAGCAGGACTTCACAGTAGCTGCAATGTGACCATTCATGAATGTGAGGAAGGTGGCGAGCCAGTAGAATTCTGGGAAGCATTGGGCAGGAAGGACCGCAAAGCCTACGACTGCATGCTTCAAGGTACAACACAACAGACAAGAGTGAGGATGAAGGATTTTGGAAGTTTGTTGATGATCTCACAGACAATAATGCATGCAATAATGCTCTAAAATATATAAGAAAAAAATCTGCTAATTAATAAAATGTATAATCGTCATTGAGTCGTCATTATGAAAAACTCAAAATTATTGGAAACTGGCGAATTATGGCATAAGATGTAAAAAAATTCATAATGAACAATCAAAATGAATATTTCAGTATGGCACACGACTTGTCTTAATTTTGACTTTGTATCTTTTCATTTAAATTGTTTAATGTTTTCAACTTTTTATCTCACAATTCTGACTGATTATGAAATTATAATTTACAAAAGCATAATTTCTTTCATAATGTGGTAGAAATTGGCTCACTTATGTTTACAAGCCATAATGCAAAAGAAAATCAAAATAATATTACTAAGAATTAACTTTAAAGAATGCATCACTCAGCCTGTCCTTTTTTTTCTGCTTCATCCAACTTTTTCAGTTTTTATTTCTGTATTACTTTTTTCAGACCCTGGCAAGTTTAACTTCACGCCACGTCTATTCCAGCTCACTAGTTCTTCGGGTGAGTTTGTTGCGCAGGAGTTTTTCAACCCATCCAGATCCGCAGACCTTGTCTGCTCCCTGCCATTCCTACAGGAAGATCTATACTCTGCACCTCAGCCAGGTAAAAAGAAACGACAGACATGAACTCCTTTTTGGAAACAATGATGCATACTGATGCATGTTTTTCTCCCTTTCTGTCTATTTCTAGCTCTGTTCCTGGTGGATAATTATCATGAAGTTTACCTGTGGCAGGGCTGGTGGCCGCAGGATACCGAAAGCACCGGTTCTGCTCGCATCCGCTGGGACGCAGACAGGAAGTGTGCCATGGAAACAGTGTTGCAGTACTGTAGAGGTGATTGACACCCTTATTGGCCAATCATCTTTTAGATCAGCAAACTGGAAATGTGCCTTGCAGCTTGTAAAGTTGTATGCTTCTTCACATGCAGTTTTGAGTCCAATTATGCTGTAAATACTGATGCCTCTTTTTGTTTAGCAGAAAAGAACGAGAAGAAGCCACAGAAGTCATACTTGATCCATGCTGGATTAGAGCCTCTGACCTTCACAAATATGTTTCCCAGCTGGGAGCACAGAGAGGACATTGCTGAAATTACAGAAAGGGTGAAATGTTGAACATGGATTTCTGATAACAACAAAATTGAAAAATAAGAAAGCAAATAGAAAGTTTTCGCAGAACTTAAATTATTGACTGACTGAAATTGTGATGTTAAATTAGTGTGTTCAAAGGCAGGATAAGTGATTCCTGGAAGCCAATGTTGATATTTAAAATCATCAAAACTAACACGCCCCAACCCCAAAAGGGTCTCACCCCTATTTTGATAGCTCTGCCCAACAACAATTAGAAAGAAAGCAGAACCTAAATTACACGGGACGTGAGCAATGTGACAAAATACTATAAAAGTTATTCTAATCAGTGATGCCGTCTACACCGGAAGAATGCAACATATCTCAGACAGAAACGTTCTATTTATGACGTGCTAACACACATTCAATTGGTCGCTTTATTGCGTCCAGTGTAGGCGGACTTTATCTGTCGCGGCGCAGTGATTGGTGAACAGATATAATAGACTATAATAAATATTTGCCTATCGAGGAGAACCAAAGCAACCTCGGCAACCGATCGTAGGCCTTCAGCCCCATGAGTTTACATGGATCGTTTTTGCCTCTTCGTTCCACAGATATTTTCCTTTTTTTATCTTTCTGTTGCTTGGCTCGGCTGTTTACTGAATGCACTCTCCTCTACATCATTAGTAGACACATCCCTTATTGCTGATTGGCTACAAGTGTGTTTGGGAACTATGCCTTGACTTCGTTTTCTAAAGAATTTTTCAAAAAATCACTTACCCTGCCTTTAAGGGGATTGTTCAACCAAAAACACTCCAGTTACACTCCATCATTATTTACTCAAGGTCCAGTTGTTGTCAAGTTTCAAACCAAACTGTTCCTATTGATTTCCATATTATTGTTTTCCATACTGGGCAAGTCAGTGGCTACCAAGCTTGCTGCTTCTTTTAGATCTTGGATAGAAACTAGAAAATGCACATTTATTGTACAAATTTTAAAGGTTGGTGTGTGTGTTTGTGTGTGCGCAGGAGGCAGAGGTGTGTAATCAGATCATTCTGGTGGAGGATGTTCTGGCTCGACTGTGTCAGAGCACTTATCCTCTAACTACACTGCAAACCCGTCCCCTTCCCCATGGTGTCGACCCCCTGAGGCTCGAGATGTATCTGACCGATGAGGACTTTGAGGTAATGGCATGCTCTTCTGAGAGATAACCTGTGCATCTTGGGATTAATGTAAAAACGTAAATCCAATGCAAAAATGTTCACGTCCCTGAATAATCTATTCACATTTTTTGGATTGTTTATAAGACAGGAACAATACGTGAAAACATAAGTGTACGGTAGACTTCAGAAATATAACAACCAGCAAACAATCTAGAATTTAAAACAGGTAATAAACAAAAACTCAATCTACACTACAATTTTTTTTAAATTTAGATATTTGCAAAAACTAAATAACCAGTTACTAATTCATTTTTACTAATGTATGTGTTTCAGTTCCTTTTTTTTTAATCTTTTGAAAGTAAGTTGCCAAATTGAATTGGTTAAGCAGGTTGCTTATATTAATGGTTTCTTAAAGTATTACATGACTAGATACTAAGAATGGAATGTTTTGTTTTAGGCGGGGGTGTAGGGAATTCTGAGTGGGTAAGTATGTCTGATATTGACATTGAAGTCACTGAGAGATACACAGTATGTTTCTGTAGCACTATTTCCTGACAGCTTCTTTTTTCTGCTTCATTTTTCTCCCTGTTTCTTGCACACTTTGGATTTCTCTTGTCCAGTTGAATCTTGGAGAACTTAACTAAACAAATCACTCAAGCACACATGCATGCACAGAGCGCGCACACAAACACACATACACACAGTGTGAACAGATTTTATCCTCACAAGATTTTTATCATCAATACAAATTTTTGAAAATGATATACTAAGAGCACAGTCTCCTAACTAGGCGTGACATGATAAACGTGTAATAAATCAAATCTCTTCCACATTAGTGTCACACAAATAGTGATTGCTGTGACAGAGCCCCCAAAGGTGACAGAGACAGAGGCGACAGAGACCCCTGGACCAATGCACATTAAACTATAGTCTCTGATAAAATCTGTACATTTGTGTTTTTCCCAGTTCAACAAGACTGCATTAGGGTTTTCTTGAAATCTGTAGTCTTAATTTAGACCAGTGGTTCCAAAGGAGGCCCCCCAACCCTGCACATTTTGCATCTCTCCTTTGTCTGACACACCTATTTCAGCTTTTGGAGTGTCTACTAATGAGCTGAATCAGGCGTGTTTGTTTAATAAGACATGGGAAGCATGCAGTGCTGGGAAGCCTCCAGGAATGTGGTTGGGAAGAACTGATTTAGACAATCACAGTCAATGTGCATATAAAGTCTTCCATTGGTTGGCAATCCATTGGCACCGCCCAAACTCACATCACATGCGTAGGTTGTTAGGTCTGTGATTGACTTGGTTAAAGTTAGGTGTGTTCGACTTGAAGTGGTGCTGCAGCTACCGATTATGACTGCAGTGCCACTTTAAGTCAAACACACCAGAGGTGCTTCTCAATATCCCAATATCCCTCCTTGTTTCCTCGCTCCTCTATCCTACATCCTATGACCCAGAAACCAATTGATCTCGGCCATCTTTTAGGACAAATCTTTAAATGGAACCGTGAGGAGGATTTATGAAAAGTCATGAGTAGGGTTGCCAACTGTCCTTTGAAAAACAGAATCATCCTATATTTAGAATCAAAAGTATGCATCCTGTATTGAGCTGAAAAGGGACGCACTTTGTCCCGCATTTCCATGAGAATCATCTGTAAAATGTCAACGGAATTAACACTTTGTATTTAAACGTAAGGTAAACTTATTCCCAGGCCCTCTCCTGCTCTGTGACTAATGAGCTGACAGCACACTTACACACAAGTATGACAATACAGCAAAGCAGCATGGGTGACAGTGACACAGACATCAGTGTTAACTCAGTGGTATTTGCATTTATTAATGCATTTATTTGCAATCACAAAAGTACATCATTCACTTTAAAGTCTTGCTGATTAAACATTTTATATGTGTGCTGTCCAGATTCACTTTTCCAGCACGTACACGCACACACGCGCGCACTAAAACCTGTCAAATAGCGCCTAATTACTGAACTAAGATATTTATCACATGTGATTGTGGTAATACTGTCAAAAACACACAGCGTTAAACATAGTTGCTTGTGTCTAAAGTGAAAGTAAACGATCAGGAAAAAATATTTCCAGTATATTAGATGCGTGCAGTTTTTAAAAGGACAGAACTAAACATGGCGCCGCTTGTCATTAAAGGGATAGTTCAGTCAAAAATTATAATTGTGTCATTATTTACTGACTTACATGTTGTCTCAAACCTGTAATTTCTTGCTTAATAAGAAAGTAAGATAATAGGAACGAAGTATAATGAATCCAATGGAAGACATGAAATATAATTTCCAAGCATATTCTCCCCGTGAATATTTCACATATAATTTCTGCTAAAAGTCCCACATAAATGCCTTTATAGAGTATTAAAAAGTTAAATAAAAGAGTTACAGCGCCTCCCAAAGGAATGTCGACTGAGTGTGTGAGCTGATGTTAAGATCAAAAGTTGATCCTGTTCAGTACTTTTGATAAATATCATATTCTTAATATTAAGCAGTTTCCGTGAGTTCTTAGCTCTAATCCAAGTAAGATAAAGTGGCCACACGAACGCAACAATATTCAAATATGCCCAAAATGCCGGTGGCTTTCTCTCAATACAGGTCATTGCATGTGCACTATCCTGAATATTATAACTTTAACTTCAAACATTTCTACTTTATTCTCGTAATATTTCGACTTTTTTCTCATAGTATTATGACTTTATTCTCGTAGTATTTCGACTTTATTCTCGTAGTATTTCGACTTTATTCTCGTAGTATTTCGACTTTATTCTCGTAGTATTTTGACTTGAATCTCGTAGTTTGATTTTTTTTTTTTTTTTTGGTGGCACTAAAATGCTGTCGTACTCTTTTAATGTGAAATACTACATTAATATAAAAACAAAGAAAAAAATGGGGGAGGAACAAAAATACTATTTTCAATGGGATTTTTTAAAATTATTATTATTAACTTGTTACATATAAATTAGTAACATAAATGTTTCTCAAAATACAAAAGAAAAAATATTATTAAACAAAAAAAAAATATTTTACTAGGGTGCAAAAAAGTTACATTTCAGGTGTCTGGTCACTTTTGATCGCTAAGACCATGAGTGTGACATGAATGTGAAATGAGTAGGGCACAAATATGAACGGCTTTATGCCCAGATGTCACCCAGATGTGTTCAAATACAATGAAAATCAGGTTAGATGACAGGTCAGTTATTTCCCCCATATCAACCGTTAAATCAGTTGAATGGGAGGCTGTACTTTGAATGTTACCTTTCCTTGTCCATGTTGATAAGGGTGGGCACAGCCTGGTTGCTTTTGTTGCCAGTACCCAGCTGCCCGTATGAGTTTGCACCCCAAGAGTAAATTAATCCTTCATCGGAAAGAGCCAGAGTGTGTGCATATCCACATGCCACCTGCAAAAACAAGACAGTTCAGGGCTGACAAAGATACATTATTTTCCGGCATATCTGCCATTAATGATTCATTTATTTTGGAACTGCATGTTTACAATAATGTGGGGTAATTGAGGTAAATGTAAGTATTATTTGGCTACTTATGTGGTTTTTGACAGGGTGGCCGTAAGTTTTTAGGCCCGATACGACTTCCATGTGTTAATAAGAACAAAGAAAATATATATAATTTAATGTACAATATATTGTCCGCTACAAAATAAAAGCCTTTATTACAGAGCTCATTTCAGAGGACCACCATTTAACCCATTTTTGATTAATACCCAGAGGACTTTATTTGTCACCTGTACAATGTTGATTCCCTGTAAGGCTGCGATCCGGCAAGGGGTCTGCTGGTTGCCATTGTTACCCAAACCAAGCTGCCCATTGCAGTTATAACCCCAGCCATAAGCCTGTCAACACAGAGCCTTAAGGTAAGCCAAGTGCTAATTACAGCAAGTAATGTACAGTAACAACTATTACCAAAAAAACCCTACAATTATAATTTAACTATCAAAACATAAAAGGAAACACTGTCAATATTAAGTGTGAAAAAAGTATCACTAAGAAGTGTTGAAGGCATAATAAGACACAACGAATCTCATAGTTAACAGTAGAGACAGTTACAATCAATAACTGCCGCATATCAAAAGACTATTAATATCACATCCTGACAGTATGTTAACATTTCTCAACAGCATGCTCATTAAGTTTTTAACACATTACTTTAGAGCAAATAATTATTTAAAACACAATCAATAAATCAAAAACATTTAATAATGCCACATACACATACATTTCATAATAAACGATGTTATGCTCTTTATTTGGTGGCTAAACTATCAAATAATACATGTATTTACTTTTGAGGATGTATAATCTAATTTATCAGATTTTTTATTTGTCATCTGTAATTCCTGATTTAAGTATTCTTATTATTTAAACTCACCTCCCCATTGTCCAGAACAGCCATTGAGCAGAGTTGTCCACAGGCAATGTTGACCACCACTTTATTCTGCAGGCAGCTGCTAACCCTGCGTGGGGTGGGCTGATTGGCTGTGGATCCAGAGCCCACCTGCCCGGAGTTGTTGTATCCCCAAGCATACACCTGAGAACAAAAATACAAAAAAGTAACGGCAAACTTTTCAACTGTTGGTTGCTTAAAAAAAAATAAACAAATAAAGAATTAGTCAGAATGCAAGGTCATCTACACAAGATGCACCAAAGTCACCACTGCAACCATTTGAAATGTACATCATAAATAGAATGAGGCATCAGTTTACTGCTAACTCACTCAGTTTACTAGCATTTTTGCACATTTCCTGTGTATACATGGTGTTATTCTTTAGTGTCACATGATGTAATATGCTGATTTGCTGTATAATCAAGACACATTTCTTATAATTACAGACACTGAAAATGGTTGTGCTGCACACATATTTTTGTGAATACATTTGTGATATATTTATAGCATGGCATTTTATTTTATGAATAATTTTTTAGTTTTGTCTACCTTCTCTAAAATTCACAGACTTTGTTTGTTACTATCATCCCCTACAGTTTTATCCCATGATCATAATAATGCCTTCATACAGCATTACCAACTATGGATAAAATCATCACTAAGGTTTGAAGGTCAGCCAAATGTGATTCGCAGCTGTTGCACGTCTTCAAGTACCTCAATGACTTCACTAATGTTTCAGTACCTTGGAAACAAACACTCCATCTAGTCATTTTCAGGAACCTTTTTTTTAGAAACTGAGAAATTTTTCTGCAAGTATTGTACACAGAAAACCTCTCGGTTACGTATGTAACCCTCGTTCCCTGAAGAAGGAAACGGAGACCTTCATGCTTGACCAGATCATGCTTACCCAACGACCTGCCATTGACAAAATCGTGGTTTGCAGCGATAGCAGCCACATAGACTTTAAGAGTGGAGGGAGACAGCCTTCTCTCCAAC
>JAUCNO010000385.1:540616-578252 GCA_032353835.1 Enteromius viviparus
TCATTTTTGACCAGTTTTTTGACCTAGATTTTTGATGTCAATTTGACGTCAATTTGACATCAGTTGCCCGCTGGGTAATTATACAGTAAGGCTCAACGTCATATCAAATATCAGTTAAAGAGTCCGCAGTACGAGCTCTATAAATCTTTACAGACCTGTAGGAAACTGATGTGGTTTTCTGTTTGTAAAAGCTGCATCAGCTCATCGTCTTTTCTCTTCAGATCATCAATCTCCTGCTCCAGATGCTTCAAGAGTTCTTCAGCTCGACTCACTTCATCCTTTTCTCGATCTCTGATTATCTGTATCATCTCAGAGCGTCTTTTCTTAATGTAGCGGATCAGTTCAGTGAAGATCCTCTCACTGTCTTCCACTGCTGCCTGTGCAAAGAGCTGTTACGACATAAAAGAGAGACCCATTAGAATCAGTCGAGTTAATCAGACTGTTGTATGTTTCTCTTATACTCACCTTGCGTGTTTGCACAGACTCTTTCAGCTTCTGAAGCTCTGTTTGCCTCTCTTGAAGTTTCTTCTGAATAATTATTACCGTCTCTTCAACTTGTTTCTGATGAACAAATAATTGTAAACAGAAGTCTTTGGTTTTCTGCAAGGAGCTCAAAATCACCTGTTAACTAGCCTACCCAACAGCCTGACACAACAACTGCAAAACTAACAGTTTATTAATACGAGTTTTCAGTTCATACCTGTTTCTCAGTCCTCTCTGCTTCAGCTGAAACAGTATCGTGAGTTTTGTGTTCATTCATCGCACACATCAAACAAATATACGTCTGGTCAGAACGACAAAAAACCTCCAGTAGTCTGTCATGCTCAGGGCAGATCTTCTCCTGGATTCGTCCAGTAGCACTGGTCACTTTATATCGTTTCCTGGAATAAGATTCCTCATGAAACTCAAAGTGAGTTTGACAGTATGATTCCACACACATCAAACATGACTTTACAGCTTTACGTTTTCTTCCTTTACAAACATTACACTCCACATCTCCAGGTCCAGCATAACTGACAGCAGATCTTGTCTTCCTCATGCTGTCAACAATTTCATTAAACATCACATTTATATTTAAAGCAGGTCTTGGGGTGAAGGTCTGTCTGCACTGAGGGCAGCTGTAAACTCCCTCCTGATCATCTCGATTCCAAAAGTCTGTGATGCAGTTCATACAGTAGCTGTGTCCACATGGGATGGTCACTGGATTCTTCAGAAGATCCAGACAGATCGAACAGCTGAAATCATCCTCCCCCAATGAAATCCTGGCTTCTGCCATGTTTCTTCACGTAGCCTACATAATAATACAACCAACTCAACACAGACTGCGGGTTCTCTTCCTGTTTTGAGACGTGTGCAAATTTGTCAAAGATGGGTGTATGTCTGCTTTTAATAACTTTTTTACACTGATATTTTACGTTAACTCAATTAGTTGCAATCAAAATACCAAACAGATTCAACGCAACGACACAAACCTGACTAAAATTATTCAATAATATATACATTTTATTTTAAACATGCCAATCATACACGTCCTGAATTGTATTTTATCTGGCACAGTTGTGCCAATAGGTGGCGCTCTCACGAAGCGCTTTTCTATTTAATTTGGAAAAAGAATGTAAAATCATACACTAAAACCACTAAACTGTTTAATTTTGATGGATTTAATTGGAACTTTTAACATTGAATAATAATAACATTGCTAATATGTGTATCTTAGCAGTTCATCATTCTGCATTGGCATCAGCGTGAGACTGACACCTAGTGGACCAGCGGAAATAATCAACTACCTCTTTTGCACATGTTTTCACTTCATTTCAGAGAAAACGAAAGCAAAGTTTAGATAAGTCGCTGTAGGATATTTATTTCTCTGTCTGATTATGTACAGTGCACTGCCGTTAACGCTGGAGGGTGTAATGACGGAAGCTAACATTTCAGTGGCTGAAGATGATTTCAGCTGTTCGATCTGTCTGGAGCTACTGAAGGATCCAGTGACCATCCCCTGTGGACACAGCTACTGTATGAACTGCATTACAGACTGCTGGAATCAAGATGATCAGGAGGAAGTTTACAGCTGCCCTCAGTGCAGACAAACCTTCACCCCAAGACCTGCTTTAAATATAAATGTGATGTTTAATAAAATGGTGGAGAAACTGAAGCAGAAAAAAGAACAGATGGATCAGTCTCTCAGTTACGCTGAACCTGGAGATGTGGAGTGTGATGTTTGTCCTGGAAGGAAACGTAAAGCTATTAAGTCCTGTCTTCTTTGTCTGGAAACCTATTGTCAAACTCACTTTGAGTGTCATGAGCAATTTCCTTCAAGTAAGCGACATAAACTGACTGATGCTGGACGCCTACAGGAGATGATCTGCTCTAAACATGGCCGACTACTGGAGGCTTTTTGTCGAACTGACCAGCGGTGTGTTTGTTTGATTTGTGTGATGGAAAACCACAAATATCACGATACTGTTTTAGCTGAAACAGAGAGGACTGAGAAACAGGTACATGCACAAGTAAACTGTGTTGCAGTATCTGGAAACAATTCAGTCAAACTAAGATTGACTGATAATCTTTTCTCACCAAAACATGTTGAGTATTTATAATGTTTTTTTTCCCCTTGCCTCAGAATCAGGTTGGAGAGATGCGAGAAAAATACCAGCAGAGAATCCAAGAGATACAGAGGAAGCTTCTAGAGCTCAGAGAGGCTATTAAGACTCACAAGGTGACACTCAGACTAACCAGATTTTCCATGTGGCTAACAGACTGATGATCTGATTGTCTCTGTGTTTTAACAGCATTCTGCAAAGGCGGCAGTGAAGGATAGTGAGAGGATCTTTAAAGAACTGATCCGTTCTATTAAGAGAAGCCGCTCTGAGGTGGCACAGATGATCAAAAACCAGGAAGAGGCTGAAGTGAATCGAGCTAAAGGACTCTTAAAGCAACTAGAGCAAGAGATTTATGATCTGAGGAGGAGAGATACTGAGCTGGAGCAGCTTTTGCACACAGATGATCACATCTTTTTCCTTGAGGTAGCAGGGCCGTTGTCCTAAGCAATGTGTTTTGCCTAGAGAATTATTCATTTTACTGTAAGTGTAATATAATAAAACCATTATATGAGACACATAATTCATATATTAGACCCATTTGACCAGATCTTTCAAAATATAATTTTTTTGTATATATAAAAACAACAGAATGGTATAAATAACAACCGTTCAAGTTTGTTCTGATACTAACTATATGGTATAAAGCAACAAATAGTTTGGCTTTGGATTCATGTAATTTTTGTCATTTCAGTGACTTTAACATTTGTCTTTTATATTCACTTACTTTTCCCAGTGTAGATTTAAAGCAGATTCTTTCTCACTGAATGAAAAAGTGTATAGATCAATGACAATTACTTAAATAGCATTGACCCATGAGAACGTTTAAAATTATAAAATGAATACAGTACAGATACTGCTGAAGTTGAAGTTGTTAACACATTGTTAGCCCATGCACACACACTGAATATTTAGATTTTAGATGTTAACTAAATGTTGGTAATATTAACCTTATACAAACTTAATGGACACTGCACAATCGTAACAATAAAGCATAGTTCACAAAATATTTTGTTGGGATTATAATATATTTACCGTTAATGATAAATATGTTTTAGTTTCTTCTTATCTTTGATGTTTTTGTTTATGTTTCCTTTCTAGAGTTTCCAGTCTCTCTCTGAACCTGTGGAATCTACAGGTGTTCCTAGAATTGCTGTTAGTTCTGTCCTCCCTTATGATGATGTGAGGAAATCTCTCTCTCACTTCAAAGAAATCCTGGAGGAGTTCTGCAAAGAGAAAATAGAACACTTATCTGGTCAAGGTACAGTGACAGAAATATATTTTAAAACAGTGTTTAAGAAAGTATAGTAGTAAAATATAATATGAATGCAATACTTGCTTCATATAAGTATTGAAATGATTTATTATAACTATTCTAATGAGAAAGAAGTCAGAAAGAGCTTTATTAACAAGTATGTTTACACACACAAGGAATTTGACTTGATGACAGGAGCTTCCAGTGCAGAAGAAATTAGTGCAACATTAAAGATAAAATAAATGAAAAACTAATTACATGGGTTAATTAGCACTAATAACATGTGTTTATTTTCTTAGTTACATTCACTGACATTATTTTCAATAAAGAACCCAGGACTCGGGAGGAATTCCTACAGTGTAAGTCACAATGAAAACACACACCTGCATACAAACACAAAAACAGACATTCCATAGGCACAATGGATTTTATATTGTACTTTCTGTATTTTTATATATATATTGATAAAAACATACAGTTATAAATATTTATGGATTTCAGAAGGGTTAGTCTTAAATACTTTCTCCTTCTCTGTAGCTCAAGATGCTAGAGCTTGTTTTGTCTGTTAAAAAGTTGAAACATAAGTGACACATATCAGTTATATCTTACAAATTTGGTGCCGCACACAATTCATAATTTTCAGTTGAGTAGAGCACATATTTTTATGAAAAGGTTACATGGCAAGGTAATAATGAAGTTAACAAAAAGAGAAAGCAATAAATATTAATGGTTTAATTTTTATATTCTGTTCATATTCTATATTTGTTATGGTTTTCCATTCAGAATAAACAAAACTCATACAACATGCATGTACTGAACAAAGATACAGATTTACATTAAATCGTTTAAGTTAAAATAACAATTGTCATTTTCATCAGATTCCCTTCAGCTCACTCTGGACCCAAACACCTTGCATAAACAGCTTCTTCTGTCTGAGGACAAAAGAGTGGCTACATACACTCTCACAGAACAGCCGTATCCTGATCATCCAGACAGATTTGATGCTTGGCCTCAGGTGCTGTGTAGAGAGAGTGTGAGTGGACGCTGTTACTGGGAGCTGGAGTGGAGCAGTGGTGTGGAAATATCAGTGTCGTATAAAAGCATCAGCAGGAAGGGAGAAACTAAAGATTGTTTATTTGGATATAGCAATGAGTCCTGGAAATTTCTGTGCTCTCAATCCAGTCACTTATTTTTGCACAATAACAAAAAGACCTATCTCCCTTTATTCCCCAGCTCCTCTAGAATAGGAGTGTATGTGGATCACAGAGCAGGGGTTCTGTGCTTCTACAAAGTGTCTGAAACAATGACCCTCATCCACAGAGTCCAGACCACATTCACTCAGCCGCTCTATCCTGGGTTTGGAGTTCATGGATCAAGAGTGAAACTGTGTAATTTAAGGGAGTAAGGGGTAATTTGATTTTACAAATGTTTTTTGCTCGCGATCCAAGGTTGTAATGCCATTATACATTTCCAACAGTTGCTCCTGGTTCCTGCACTTGCCAAATCCTGAATTACATGGTAATGCTCCGTTTTATCTTTGTCATTGTAACTAGGCACTATGAGAAATACATCATGTCCCTCAGATAATAAAATATGAACTTAAGTGAAACAAAGAAAGTTTCATGTATTATGTTCGTAACTTCTAAAAACGTTTTAATCCTTATTTTTAAAAATAAATGTAAACAAAAATAAATGTAGCTTTATGTTTTATACCTGTAAAAAACTTATAGCTCCTCTTGTAGCTGGTATTTTTTGTTGTAATATATGTCCTTCAATGGACTTTGTCATATTGACAGTTGAAGGAATAAGAAATAAAATAACTTGATTTTTTTTATATTTTTATTCTCACTCTACATACATGGAGAGATCTGTTTTAGTGTATGTGACAACTTACTGTCTATAAATAAATTCATTACCTGTAGTTCATTTAATTAAAAAAAGATTTTTACACACAATTTAATTGAGCTCATTCAAAATAAATCTGTTTACTTGGGTCAACACAATTTAGCTGGTTTCTGTCAAATTAATTTAACCTATTTTGTTTAACTTAATTTTTTTATGTTGGACCAAACAAGCAGTTGTTCAGTAGTTGAATTTATGTTTATACGCTCTTCATATAATGAACAAACAAGAAAAAGATTTATGACAGTATAGCCTACTTACCTTAAAATAATCATCAAGTGCTGTTTCTTGTCTGTTCGATTACGTCATTAATTGATCTTTACCTCACGCCATATGTACATGTACAAACTACTACTACATATACTGTAAAACATTACTTTGGTGTAAGGCTGCTTTGCAATGATATGTATCATGAAAAGCACTATACAAATAAATTTGAATTGAAAGTGAAGTGCCCACAGCCTAGAACAGGAACATTCTTCTACATGAAAATATTATAGGAATTTTGCAACATAACCAAACACAACAATATCTTTCCTAAAAAGGTCTGAAAAGGGTCCTGGTTTAAATGTGTGAAAACAAGGTGAAACAAGGCACATTGTTGGAGAGTTGCTAACCTGCACCTTTGACCAAATAAAACCTATTCTAAAGTCAGTGCTGTGTTATTTATTTATTTGTTTATTTAATTAATTTAAAGGGTGTGTTAATAACATGAGTCTAGGTGGGTGCACAACCTGTATGGTTTATGGCTGGGACAGGTGTAAACATTAATAAACCATAACCTAATGGGAATTGGAGGTAGAGCCTATTAAAATCTGACAGTGTAGCATAAATTGTCAGAATGCTGTAGGCTACGATACTAACTATTTACGTACTTGTAGGCCTAGGTTAGAATTAAGAAAAGGCTATTTCATTAATTTAGTAAAAGTAAAAATCATGCCCAGTTAACAACATGAACATGGCATTATGCGTTATTTTTTTTATTAGATAAGTGTTTATTGTTTATTTGTTACTAGTTATAGCTATATCAGGCCAACATTTGTATTTGTGTGCTAAAAGTTGAATACATTTTAAGAACATATTTCATAAGACATCTGAGTTAAATGCAAATACTTAAAAAATAAAAGTTCCTTTTACTAGCAGCAAGTTAACCAGGGCAGACACACAGCCATACACAATATTACACAACAAATAGTAATTCAAAATAATAGTAATGTTTTAATAATTCAAACGTACCAGGAACTCTAATTATAAGATAGGAGAAACATGTGATAACCATCACAAAGCTTAATATGCCACTTTTATTTATAGAATTTTTGAAGATGACAGTTTCACTGCTGATCCGAAATTGATGGCAAATCCTGGGTAGAGAGGTTGAGTAAATGTGGTCCGGACTCGGTGGATGAGGGTCATTGTGTCAGAGATGCTGTAGAAGGACAGAATCCCTGCTCTGTGATCGACATACACACCTATTCGAGAGGAGCTGGAGAATACAGGGAGTTTTATTGCTTTCTGATTGTGCCTGAATGCATAACTGGAGTCAGAGCAGGACAATCTCCAAGAATGATCATTAAATCCAAATACACAATCATCACCCTCTCCTTTCCTGCTGATGCTCTCATATGACACTGATATTCCCACACCAGCCGTCCCACTCCACTCCACCTCCCAGTAACAGCGTCCACTCACACTCTCTCTACACAGCACCTGAGAAAAACCATGAAACCGGTCTGGATGAACTGGATACTGCTGGTCAGCCCCAGTAAATGTAGCCACTCTGTTGCCTTCAGACAGACGGAGGTATTTATGCGCAGTGTTTGGATCCAGGGTGAGCTGGCAGGAATCTGATTGGGGCAGAAAAAAAGACTTGGTAGTGATGCCTTTAAATACTGACAAGCAAGAAATTAGCTGCAGGTGATAACAAATAAAAACATGCGTGAAGTAAATTCAACCACTTATTTATATTTCTTGTGTTCATAGGTGTCTGACAGTTTGTGAATGTTTTTTATTATAATACTTACATTGCAAGAATTCATTCGTCTTGAGTTCTGATGAGGCAACAATCTCTATGTATGTCACTAACGAAACAGACATAAATGGTGTAATTCACAGCAATTCCACTTATGTTACGTATCTCAGCTTGTTTGGGTGGTTATTACTGGATATTTTACAAAAGTGAATGCATTTCTATTATTTTACCTATGCCAGATATCTTGCTCGTCTCGTCTTTGCAGAGGTCCTCAAGTTTCTCTCTCAGCATAGAGACAGATTTACCAACATCATCATAAGAGAGGAGAGAACTGACCTTGATGTTTTTTGTAGGTTCAGGAGCAACAGAGAGAGACTGAAAACTCTACAGAGGAATAAAGAACAAAATTTGCTTAGGGGAATAGATGAAAGGTCAATTGCTTCTCTGATCAAAGAGATCATTATAGCACATATGAATCATGACTGCCAGAATAACATCTGCTAATTATATACATCACTATTTAAATGATGTTTAGCTATTGAACACATTTCTGGAGAAGCACATACGAGCGGCTGACTTCCTTCTCTGATATCTCGCTTTTTGCTTCCCTCCTCCACCCCTTTCTCCGCCCTAGATTACGATTTCCTTGCTAATTCTGTTCGTTTTATTTTAGATTGAAGGAACCTTCAGCAGAGTCCAGACCATCATGGTCAGGGCCCAACCAGAGCATTAGAACCTATGACGTTTTACCATAGGGCCTTACATTCGATCTAAGGCTTGATTGCTGGGGATTATATATTGGGGATCCAGCCAGAGTAGAACTGGCCCTATACGAGCCTGGGGTCTCCCAAGGTTTTTTCTCCATTTAGTTAGAGTTTTGGTTCCTCGCCACCATCGCCTATGGCTTGCCCGGATGGAGGCATCCAGTCCCAGTAGTTAGTCGTGGCCAAGGCCCTCCCTTTTCCTATTTCACCATATTTTTATCAAGCCTAACTAGGGTTCACTTCTAGGCTTCACCTTCCTACGGGCCGATAACCAAGCTCCGTCCGACCATCGCAGCCCTAGGGCTAAAACCCCTGGGGCTTCGGGCTCAGTCGGGCTGTCATCCCTCCCCCCGGACAGCCCGCCAAATACGGCAATTGTTTTATTGAGGAAGTGTGAGCTCGTGAACTCTTATGATTCAGGGTGCTGAATCATCATGATCTGGAAAAACCTAAGAGGACCATTGTAATTTTGTCCATATTTCTGTTACCTGTAGAAAATGGATGTGATCTTCAGTTTGTGAAAGCTGATTTAGCTTATTGTCTTTCCTCTTCAGATCATCAATCTCCTGCTCCAGTTGCTTCAAGAGTTCTTCAGCTTGACTCACTTCAGCCTTTTCTTGATCTCTGATCATCTGTGCCACCTCAGAACGGCTTTTCTTGATGGAGCGTATCAGTTCAGTGAATATCCTCTCACTGTCTTCCACTGCCGCCTGAGCAGAGCGCTGTTAAAACACACAGAGAATCAGACCGTTCATTCACTGAGCTTCAGTGGGACTGGAAAGTCACAGCAATAGGTTCTTCAATGACAGAATGACTCAAATCCTAAAAACTTTAAACATTGATCTCCTTTCTCTTAAAAGCATAAAACTCACCTTATGTGTCTTCACAGCCTCTTTCAGCTCCTGAACCTTTTTCTCTCTTTCATGGATTCTCTTCTGGAGACTTTTTTGAATGTCTAATAGCTGTCTCTGTAACAGATACCAGTAACCAACATATTAAATGGATAGTACACCCAAAAACGAGGCTAACCATTTATTCACCTTCACATTTTAAACCCATGATTTTAATTCACAAATTGACACAAATTGTCCTACTCTTTTTTGCTATTTTAAAAGTTTATGGCACAAAAGCCAAACTGAGTGTCCTGTCCAAAAAGTCTTCCTTATGTCATGCAATAGCTTTGTCTAATTTAGTCACTGTTCACTGATAATCTTAGAATAATTTGAGCAGGATGTAAAATAGTGCAAACGGCAACTTACATGTCTGAATATTATGTGAATCATTGGTGAAGGAAGATTACCAGTGAAAAACAACTTACATCTTTTCTTCACACAAGCCTTCGTATGGGTCCAGAAGCTTTTTAGCAGAGAACTATGACTATTATATTTTTTACATTTTGAACATGCTCTTGGTTCATACCTGCTTCTCTGTCCTCTCTGCTTTAGCTGAAACTGTCTCATGATTTGTATGTTCATTTATGGTACAGATCAAACAAACACATTGTTGGTCAGTACGACAGTAAACCTCCATCAGTCTGTCATGTTGAGAGCAGATCATCTCCTTCAGTCGTCCAGTGGCATTTATCAAATTGTGTCTCTTATCTTTAAAGAAACTGTTGTGTTGTTTGAGGTGACTTTGACAGTAAGAGTTCAGGCACAACAGGCAGGACTTGACAGCTTTGTATTTTCTCCCAGTGCAGACGTCACACTCTACATCTCCAGGTCCAGCATAACTGGGATCAGGACAAGCTGTTTGGTCATTAATCTTCTTCAATTTCTCCACCATTTCAGCAAACACCACATTCTTGTTTAAAGCAGGTCTTGGAGTGAAGGTCTGTCTGCACTGAGGGCAGCTGTAAACTCTCTTCTGATCATCTTGATTCCAGCAGTCTGTGATGCAGTTCATGCAGTAGCTGTGTCCACATGGGATGGTCACTGGATCCTTCAGTAGATCCAGACAGATCGAACAGCTGAACTGATCCTGAGCCCATAAAATACTGCCTTCTGCCATTACTACAAGTACACACAGCACAGGGACATACACCAGTCTATCAGTGCTTAGGTTTTGTGTTTCCTGGTTTTGTGTTTCCTGGTTTGAGAGACGTGTGCAATAACAGAGTTTCAAATAATAGTGCCCTCTAGGTGTCAGTCTACTCAAGAAGAATTTTTATTTTATTTGGTTTTGCCTCTCAGTCACCATTTCCAGTCATAACATCACTGCATTACAGGCACTTATCAGGCATCTTGTTAAGAAAAAACAATTACTTATTTTTAGTAACTGCGATATCTGCGAAGTATGGTAATCATATATTGACCAGTAACATATAGGAGAGAGGTTATACAGGGAATGAAAACAAAGATGGATGTTCTTTTTTTGAGGAAACCACATAAAGAATCAATCATTTGTAAACAAGCACATAGAAAAGGGTATTTTTAATTACGTAAGTAAACTGTAATTTTATAAATGTATACCCTGCAAACATGTCCTTTCGGGGCCCATGCTGGCTTTTTGCGGGTGCTGGCTTGCCCAGGGAAGGCTTACAGCTTTGGGCTTATCGCAGGCCCTCTGTGAGCAGGCCACACTATGTGACTGCCCACAATGATGGCCAGACTTGAGCATGTAAAATAAGAATTTTGTGGGCAGTTTTCTTTCTTACCACTAGGGGTAGTAGTGTGTTTCAGGTTTTCTTAAAGGGATCGTTCACCCAAAAATAAAAGATTCATGTTTATATGGTTACCCCCAGGGCATCCAAAATGTAGGTGACTTTGTTTCAAAGATTTTTAATTATATAAAATAATTATATTATATAAAATAATATAATTTCAAAATATTGCAGTCTGTCAGTCATAATGGATGTCAATGGGCATCAAATCTTTGAGCTTAAAAAAAAAACATACAAAAGCAAATTTAACCCTACAGATCGGATCATTTATCTACAATTTAAATTAAAAGTGTCAGTGGTCCATTTGAGATAGGTGATGGTAATGCATGGATAAGTCTGCGAAAATAAAAATTTAGTATTCATACCCTTAACCAAATATTTAGATGAAATTATTTAGAAATATTTAGGTTCAATCCCAGGCTGTGGCTGGGCCACTCAAGAACATTCAAAGAGTTGTCTAAAAACCACTGTTGCTGTGTGTTTAAGGTCATTGTCCTGTTGGATGGTGATCCTTCTGCCCAGTCTTAGTTACTGAATGCTCTGGACTAGATGCTTGGCTCAAACCTGTTTCTCAGCTCTTTATCCAGTTTCTTTTGACCTTAAAGCTTGGTTTTTGGCCATTCTTCTTATGATGTAATGCGTACATTGTGTGTTATGGGGAGTGTTCCTGGCTGATCTAATTAAGACCTTTGCTGAAAAATAAAACATTTGTAAGATCTAATCGATGCATGTGCACAGATGAGGTTTAATGTTTAGTGCAGAGAGGGCTGATCTTATTTGCACAGCACACTACTCCCACTCTATTTAAACAAGCACGCAAGAATTTGGAGCTACATGTTCGTCTTTACTTTCTGAATTCCAGTCAAGCCAATATTAACTCAAAATGGCTCAGCTTTTATCAACATGCTTCTTCATTTTGATATCAGTGCAACTGGTGAGTAATTAAATTCTTTATTTTTTTAATGTAATCTCTTTCTTTAATGAGTACTGTAAACACTAGCGTATTTGTGTAGTGCACATCATCTTACTATTTTTATAGGTCAGATCCTATGCTGTGTTTGAGCTGAAAGTGGACTCTTTTGCAACAACCAGTATCAGCGTGTGTAAAAAGGCCAGAGACTGTGAGGTTTTTTTCACAGTTTGCCTAAACTACACGCAGGACATCATATCATACAGACTGGCATGTTCAAATGGCACGAAACTGACAGGAATATCCAGCTCAGACCAGAGCTCCATCTCCACCAGTGAACCAATAACTGTGCCCTTTAACTTAAAGTGGCTGGTGAGTAAACATTAAAGATTAATATAACAGTTATACCATGTATAGCATTGTAGATAGATTTTAACAGAATAATTCACCCAAAAAGGAAAATTCTGTCATAATTTACTCACCCTGAACCTTTTTCAAAATATATATTTTTTGGTGTTTGTATTCATACAGGTTTGGAAATACTTGATGGCGAGTAAATTATTTTTTTTTAATTTTGGGTGAACTATTCCTTTAAGGGTGTATATAAGCAATTTAATAATATGGAACACAAAAATATCACATAAATAGATCCTAAAATATAATCACATCTTTCACAGTTATGTCAAATGGGCCAGTTTTGTTTATCTAGTCTTTGATCTGCCATTTGTCGGTTTTTAAGGCAGCCCAGATATGGAAACAGGAATCTAACAGATTGTCATGCGAGAATATTAGGTTGCAAATGCTGCTTTTGGGAACAAACATCAAAATAGTGTACATAATAATACACAGTAATAAATGTGTTCAATAACAATTTCTGTCTTTACAGTCTCAGTCAGGAAGAGTCACGGTAATAATTGAAGCATGGAATGCAGAGTCTTCTAACAGGATTGGCCACTTCACCACCAAAATTAATTCTACTGTTGGTCAGAAATGGTCCCTTGGGGAGCAAAGTGAGCTACTCTTTTCCTACCGAGTAGTGTGCGATGAATTCTACTATGGTGATGATTGCTCTAAATTCTGCCGTTCACGGGATGACTTTTTCGGTCACTTTACCTGTGACGACCATGGCAGCAGAGTTTGCTTGCCTGGATGGAAAGGCTATTGTTGCGAAGAGCGTAAGTCATCTTTACATTTTTTTAGGTAACATTAATTTGCTATAAAACTGCATATATTTATTTACTTATATGTGACACTGGACCACAAAATTAGTAGTAATTCAGATTTAAATAATAAGCTTTGTTGAAAATCTGGAATCTGAGGGTGTGAAAAAAACCTTTTTAACATTTAATGTTTAATATATTTACGGTAGGAAATTAACAGAATTTCTTAATTGAACATGATCTACTTAATATTCTAATGAAAAATCGATCATTTTAGCCCATACAGTACAATGTATTTTTGGCTATTGCAAATATCAGCGTCTTAAGGTTTGTGGTCCATGGTCTAAGAAGTTGTAAGGGATAATATACAGGCAGCCGGTAGTTATCGCAGAATTAAGCCCCGACAGTGTATCTTGTATCACGCTTAAGGGGCTTATTTCGCGATAACTACCGGCTGCCTGTATATTATCCCGCTTATTACAGGGCTACTTGCCACATAAGGAAAAAAAACTGAACAACATGAATATGAATTTAAAACATTTTATTGGCTTATTTGTTTTAAATGAACATTTTCATCCTCCCGCGAAACGATATAGTACCACCTGACTAACATTCAACTGTAAGACAATTTATAACATCTACATATGAATATATAACAACAGATGTATTTTAGGTATTTATTGCGCCTTATGTTGTCCAGTGTTTGTCACAAGATGGCGCCAAACGGTAATCTTTGTTGGCGCGGAGGGATTTAAACACACAAGTAGTCCCGGCTATGCGTTGGTTATTATTCGAAAAGAACGAACCTGCAAACGTCTCAACTGACCAATCAGAATCAGGCATTCCAGAGAGCCGTCTAATAAATATACATACATATATATATATACACGCTTCGTCATTTAGATAGCCTAGACCTGCAAGAAAACTACTACATATAAAATCTTTTTAATATTTTGCACATTCTATTTCTCTCCTTTTTATAAGCTATCTGCTCCTCTGGATGTAGTGAGGAACATGGTTATTGTGTGACCCCCGGTGAGTGTAAATGCCAGCGCGGATGGAAGCGCCCTCGCTGTGAGGAGTGCTTTACTTACCCAGGGTGCCAACATGGCACCTGTCAACATCCCTGGCAATGCAGATGTGAGAAGGGATGGGGTGGCCTGCTGTGTGACAAAAATCTTAAAGACCTGGTTGAGGGTGTTTCATTTAGGCTATAATGGGCCGTTTTGGTTGAGAAACCACTTGAAATAAACGAACTAAATAAATAGTACTGTCTGTTTTCTTTGGATTATGATGCAATGTTAACAACAAAGTGTTTATGCCATTTTAAAATGCTTAAATAAACACAACTGAGAGTCTAGTTTGATATTAATGGGACATTTCAAAAGCAAACGTACCTATAAACATAATGTATCAGCATATAATTATGAGCTCCATCATCTGACAGCAAAGAGCATCTTTCTCCATTAACAGACTATTTGGAGATAGTCTGACTGTGTTTTTGCCAGCAACACTTTTAATATACAAGATGCTCCACCAGTGAACATTTCTGAGCCCTTCTAAGAGTATAAACCAGCTTTTGATTGATTGTATTCCTCATTATGGAGCCATCAGGAATCTTTAGGTAATTTAAATAATTGTTAAACCCACACTTTAAGAATTTACTTTCTCAGCATCATATATACAATTTAAAAATGACAATAACTCAAAATGTATATTTTTTATTATATGTTATGCATGTTTTGTTGGAGAGTTAAAATAGTTGAAAAATGACTACACTTTCTTTATATATTTCCCTTATTTTTATTTTGAAAGCAAGAGGCCACAAATTTAATATGAAAAACAAGAAAAGCTATATAAAACTAAACATACACACACACACACACACACACAAAGCAAATGGCTTCACAATCAATTATCAAGACACACCAATGGTCAATCAATGAAGACAACTTGAGATTTTAAACAAAACAAAAAGGCACGTGGAGTTCAGTATCAAGACAATTAATTTTGCAACTAGAAATCTTTTAAGCAAAACACATTATACATACATATGAACTTGCATTTATGAAGAAAAGAACACAAACACCTTTTGAGCAAATCCATTTTGTTTTATTAAGATTTTTTTTTTTTTACTCATAACAGTAAGAGTAAATTCTAACAATAATAAATGTGCATAAAACAAGTCTTTTAGAATGCAGCACAATATCTTACAGCAACTATAAGCAAAGGGCAGGTGTAAGATTCAATGGAGGGCGTTAAGCATCTGAGCAAGTGCTTTCAGCAGGCAGGACCACCTATGGTTTCGCCGTCTGCAACGGCCCACCAGCTTTTAGGCATTGCGTTTAGTGAAGGAAAGTGATGCTTTGGTTTAATAGCTCTTGTGCAGCAACCTCAAATGAGTAAAACGCTGACCTCAGCAGAGGATTTGACAGTTACATTCATTTTGTTTTATTTTTTTTTTCGTGTGTGGTTGGTGTCCTTTTCCTGCTGAAGGCACGTTACCAAGTAACAAAGCAACTCTTCTGTCGTCGTGTGTTAAGTGGACGTCTTTTGCTAGCATCTAGAGTGGGTTTGAAGGCCTTCTTAATAATTGTACTGTTCTTACGGTTATACTCAGATGGATTATCGGTGAACGTGCCTTAACTCAGGCTCAGATATCGATCGAGATACTTGATTTACACTATGCTGTGGCAATGACAGTTACGGTACTGTGAGAAATTAACTTATCTACGTACTTATCTATTATGAAAATTTTACTCGGTTAATTTTTCTTCTTCATGCAGTTATTTATGTCCATCATAATATGACAAATACTGTGTTTTTAAAGGTGTAGCATCTATTTGTAAACAAAACCAATTCCCCACAGTGGAAATCATGACGAGGCGGAGTGTACTGCCAATTTTTGAGACTCTTGGTATGTGTCGGTACTGTATGCAGGCAACGCGGAGCTTAATTTTTTATTATTATTTTTTTTTTCTCTGAACGTGATCATAAATCATAATAAAAGAGCTGTGCCATATTTCTGCAAGCATCATTTGTTAGCAGGACTATTACTCTAATTCTTAAATTATCCTAAGAAAATTTCTCATAGTTATAGAATCTTTTATTATTCAAAATAAGATCTCAATATTATACATGTTCCTTTTCTTTTCTTTATATTGACTATGTACAGAAGTGCAAAAAGTCAACCTTCGTCCCTTAAGTTATGGCTCTCTCTCTCGTTTGCAGCTCGAGGCCCGACCCTGTGACCTCCCTCCTTTGTTTTACATCTTTAAATATTCAGAAATCTCTGGAGACAAGTTGCTGCTCATTTTGGCCTGACATAGAGGGATTTTTTTTTTTTTTTTTTGAAATATTACAAGACAATTTTTTTTTTAAATTCTGAAATGCATACAGTAGAAAATAACTTCTTTTACTCTAGCATGTACAATTGATACTTTAACCAGCTAATTGTAGACGCGGTCTTGATTCAACACAAAATAAAGGGTTAAAATATCAACCTTGCCATAGCTACAAATAAACTCTCTTTCTGTCGTTTTCGCTCTGTTTTAAGACAAGATAAAAGACTTTGTTCAACAAATTCAAAACCAAAATCCTTGAAATTTCAAACATTCTATCATGAAAACTAACATGAAGAATTAAGAATACAACACTACTAGATAAACATTATGAACTTAACATGATGTAAAAGAAAGTGACAGTAAGAAAAACATTTCATTTCCTACATTCTAAAACGGTTCTATGATAATAGTCAAATACAAAAAAAAAATCTTTATATGCAAACAACACAATATATTTCTAACGAAGGCTTTTAAACAGAGTGAACGTTAAGTGTAACATGATTAATATACACAAAAAATAAGTGTAAAGAATAAAATCTCATTCGCTGCAATTTCCCGTTTGTGATTGAGAGAATGTTTGTGTGGGTTCAAACACTGAAATATAAGGCTTTAGTGAGGAAACGGCAATGGCGTGCATCCTTTCAAGTCTGTGCACCTAAACCAGGCTGAAATCCAGACTCAAGTGAACTCGGATTCATTTCCTCTTGAGTCTGGTTGTGATGCTAAAACCCTCGCGAGTAACTTGGGTACCTTGATGTGAACGTCTGTTTCCTGGTTTACAAGCAGCCTATACGAATTATTCGCCTTCCGTGATCAGTATACCCAGTCGAAACACATTTAAATAAAAAATAAAGAGGAAAAAAAGACTTTGGCACAACTTAATCTTAAAAACAACATCTCATTATATTCTCCGTTCCTCTTTCACGTCATCCAGCGGTCGCTAAATATTCGAAAACAACTCAAAATCAACACAGATGAGAACTGAAGACAAACCCTGACCCGACGCTAACCTCATCTTTCCGTGTACCTAGTCTTGAACTCGCAGTCTGTAACGAAATACTCAAGCAGTGCTTTTCCAGCATGAATTTTAGAGTCCTCAGTGAAGACTGGAACGCAGGCGCACGTTTCCACGCGCGACTGCCGCATCTACGCTCCCTTGACGTTCTTCTCACGCGACTCCCGATTACCTTCTAACGCCACATTCTCTCCATCAAGGCAATATAAAGAAACAGGGCATTAGGAACAAGGCAACCCTGTTCTCAAAAAGGCTTCATAGTTCTACAAGGCCTAATGGATGATCGACAAATAAAAATGGCACGTTTCGTAAAAAACCCACACATTTGTGAAATTATGTATAAAAACAAGCGCTGTAAAAAACATTAATCTCTGGTAAACATAATAACACTGTTGATACAACACTTTAGATCGGTGTCTGGTATTCAGCCGGTGGTTATGGTACATAAAGCTTGCAAGAATGTGCTTTTGAAAGGTCTCAGGTGATCGGTTTCTACCCAAAACATTCATCCGTCAATCTCCATCTCTGCGCTTACGATCTAGTTGGACTAGAAGCCAGAACTTAAGATAGAGGAAACTACATACATTGAATTATTTTGCTGGATGTTTTGTGTCGTATTGACGTTTGATTCGCTTTTCAATTCAAGGTGCACCTTTTGTAAACCTTCGGACAAATTTCGAGGAAAGAAAATCAAGGTGTGAATCATAAAAAAGAAAATCTCTTGGTCTACTAACATGCCAAAAACGGTGTCGAGTCAGACATTAAAATAACTTTTCTTTTACTAATCGGAGTAAAAATGCCGCCCTGTCTGACAAAACGATGTAGTTCACTCAATTTCATGTGGGAGGACATTCAGTTTCACGCCAGTAAAACCCTACCATCATGAATGACCAAATTCTAATCTTTATACTATATTCTATCCGGCGGTGATCTTGACGTTAAAATTTGTAATTTTTGTTTGTTTGCCTTTTGTCCAGGGCAACAGCACATTCCTTTGATCTGTGGAAAAGTAGAAAAGGGGCATATTTAGAGCATATTGAGAATAATTACAGTATTTACAATGCTACAACATTTTCTTCCATACATTGACAAGTTCGAAAGATAAAAAAGTTTGTTGAAACAAACTACAGTATAAGTTGGCTAGTTGCTAGAGTGTTGCTACAGTAGATATAGATAGATAGATACAGTCAGATTATCTTTCGAATTTAACAGAAGAAGGTAACTCATACAGGTTTGGAATAACTTGAAGGCGTTTATTTGGTTCATTTTTAGCTGTGCTATCCCTGTAACTAAGCTGTGTAAATATGCCTTCAGTGTTCTCAAGCCATATAATAGTTTGTGTGATGAACATGTGCTGAAACAGTTTCCTTACTGGTGCTTGACACACACGGTCATTATGAACTAGTTGTGTGATTAAAAACTTCTAACCAATGACGTTTCTGTCATTATTGAAAATATTTAGAATTTTTTGTTTTGAAAATTTAAAATTTTGCTAAGTTCTTTTCCATACAGTGACAGTTACCTTAAAAGGCATTTTCAAATAAATAAAAGAATTCCATATGTTTTGTAATCAAACTGTCACAGGTTTATGTTTCATGATTTCAAACTTACTGGTAATTATTTAATTTTTTATTTTATTTTGGAGCTTGACAAACATTTGATCACAGAATTTTCCTTTTATCTTCTTTTGAAAACAACAACAACAACTACCACACATTGTTAGGAATGACATGAGATCAAATAATGGCCAAAATTATTTCGGAGGTTTTGCTCTTACACACTGTTTCTGGAAAATGTCAATAAAAATCACCTACTGTTGTGGGCTGGAACTACATCTGCGTCAAGTACTTGTGACTAGTCAGATGCTCTGCAGATATTATTGGAATCTGTAGTTGAACAGAGAGAAAAAATGCATGAAACGAGATTACAACAGATCTTTTACAAAAAAAAACATTTCAAAAACTAAAATATTCTCCCTCACCCTCACTCCCTCCCCATGACAGTTAAGAAGAGAGTGAGTCAAACACAACACAAATTAAGAAATGCCATTCAAGAAACGATGAACCATAGCTTATTAGTATAAATCCTTCTCAAGTGAGGCAGGGAGAAGTCAGTGAATTCTTAAGGCACATTCCATGTTTCCATCTTGTTGACCTTTACTTTTTTTTTCTCGATAACTTGAAGATATTCAAAAAGCTGCTTCATATTCTCTACTAACATCTAATGTTTCAAACCATAGAGAACTTCACCCATTTTTTTTAAAATGTATAATTTAGAACAGATTATTTTATGATTGCGACCTGTAACGCTGGTCTGTACTGATTACAAAGACATGTGATATGAACAGTATTTAAAGGGTTCGTCCACCCCAAAATTAAAATTCTGTCATTAATTACTCATCCTCATGTCGTTCTAAACCCTGAAGACGTTCATTTTGGTTTTCTCCGTGGACTGTTTTACCGATGTTTCTGGACCTGGGTACATTTCAGTTGTATTGCTGTCTATGGATGGTAAGACAGCTCTCCAATTTCATCAAAAATATATTAATTTGTGTTCCGAAGATGAATGAAGGTCTTAAGGGTTTGGAACGACCCTGGGGTGAATTGTGGCTATTCTTTTTGTTTCTTGATCAGCAAAACAACAAAGTGAAGCGAGGGAAAAAAATGAAATAATTTATCCTTCACAGCCAGCAAAGATATACCTTGAAGCAAAAGACTAAGAAGAACTACCTCATACATACCAATTGCATGTATTCGTTGGTAGTCAGCTTTGATAGAGAAGAGTCCTCAAAATAAAAAAGGACAAAAAAACAATGTTACAATGCTATTTGTACCTTTCAATTATAACAAGAAATGCTACTTGCTTTAATAGCAATTTCAGTTTTTTCTTGCGCTTCAATAACATTTTTACACAGTTTTCACAGCGCTCAGGCAATTTCAGCCTGCTTTCTAGTGCGTAAAACCTGCACAGAAGATACTTCAAACAACTCAGTTCAATGTACGCAGAGAGAAGATTACAGGTTAAATACAAGTTTTCGCTGCAAATGTGTTGTTTGAAGTACCACAAAAAAGTGTACGACTTATCAAAAATCTGTGTAGGCCAACAAGGGGCAGAGATCACTATAAATTACCCCCGGCACTCAGAAACATCCATCATACAGAAAGAGAAAAGGTTGTGTGCATGTGTGTGTGATAGAGAGATAGAGAGAAAAGGCCATAAAAGAGCAAACCTGATTGGCTGATGCAGATGCGAAGGGAACACTTGTGGCAGATGTGGTTGCTGCGGATACAGTGGCCGGGGAAGCGCCGTGCATCATGGGAACTTTTCAGAGGGAAAATGGTATAAGCACACATACAGGGAGTGTGTTCAACAGGTGCACAAACATGATGAGTGAGTGGACACAGAGGGGTATGGAAAGAAAAGTGAGCATTGAAGGTGACATCAGCAAACGGCAAACCAAAAGTGGTGGCAAGAGAGATTGTTCTAAAGAAGACATAAGGGCAGGTAAAGTGTCATACGAGCCAACACATCAAGAGCTACAAGGAAAAGGAAACAAAGGCATGGCATCTCATAAACTTTGCATTTAGGTTTCAGCCTCCATGTACTACTTTAACACTGAACCCTTCTCGTATTTTCTGTTACTTGAACATCATGCTCAACACTGGTTATCTGAGCACAAAACAACTGCAGTGAAAAACAGTATCAACTACAAACTGTTCAATTCAGTGCGAAGGGTTAAAGGGATAGTTTACCCAAAAATGGAAATTGTATATATGTGTGTGTGTGTGTGTGTGTGTGTTGTGCATAAACACTATCATTATTGCTATAGGTTATTAAAACATTGACACATGCAAACACATTTAAAAGAACTGTTAATTAATTTTTATATTATTAATGATCAAATATAAATTTTATTTGACTGATTTTTTATATAATCTTTATTTATAATATAAAATTTATAATACATAATATTTATATTATTATATGAAATATTATTAAAAGTGGATTAACATTTAATATTATATGATCAATCTTATTATATAAATTATTATATTATACATATTGTATATATTAAAAACACTCTAATTTCATTATCATTTATTCCACATTTTTAAAATTGCGCAGCAAGATTATTCAATCCTTTAGATTTTCATGAACGTGAATAAACTACAGAATTTTCATTTTTAGGTGAAATACCTCTTTAAAAAGCCACCAAAACCCACAAAACGATGCACACAAATGCTATATTACAAATTACAGTGAAAGAAACCATATTTGTTTGTATTTAAAGTCAACATGAAATCAAAACGTAATAATATACAATAATCGAATTCGCATAATGCTTTGGTGCATGTTAATGCACAGATTCTTTTTCAGCCACTTCCTCTAATTTGCCAACTTTCATGTGCCTGAAAGCCACTTTTCAAAATCCAGTTCAATTCCTGATGATTTAAATCAACGTTCTTGAATATTGTGTTTCACTTGGAAGCGTGTCATATTACTGAAGCGAACTGCTCTGCAGATGCTGTTTCATGTTGACTTTAATTTCAAATCACAGATGCTTCGTAAGTGAAGCGCTCACAGAGACGCCCGCTTATCAATGCCAGTTTGTCGGCCATGTGGATTTTGAAGGCGTGAGAACAACTAAGAGGAGGAAGTCTAGAAACCTACCCACGCTCGCTGCAGGGGTCATGCACAATATTGAGCCTGCCCATCATGCATTGCAACAGGAAGTGGATTGGAAAGGGAGAAGAATCACAACAGCCCATCACAAGGTTGGTTAGAGTGAAGAAATCATAATTAAAGGAAGACAATAATCATTACAGTGATACAGCATGATGTCCATAAGAGACCGATTAGTTGATAAAACTGTGAACTCAGGAAGAGAGCACATGTATTTGTGAGCTCACAAAAATTTGTGTATGTGTGACAGGTCATCATAGCAGACGTTAGTATGACTGAGGGGCATCCCAGGGTTATTGGCAACTGTGTTTTGCAGTGAAAGCCATGAGCTCAACTAAAGGTATGTTCCAGAGTAGAAATGTGATTCAATGATGAGGTGAAACAGAGAAACTGACAGACAGCCCCAATTCTTATTGTTTATTTTACTTTGCTTAAATTGCAAGGTTCCCACGCCTTTTGACCAAATGTTTTTTCCACTGAATATACATTTTTTTAATTTAATAGAGTGACTACTAGCAGGTATAAACAGCACCCCATCCCATTGGTTTGATGAAACCGGAAAATTTCTGTCAGTCATATGGTATAATAGCATGTATAGTATGGATTAATATACTATACCATACTCTATATTTGTAAGATTTATACTGTATTAGAACATTTATAGTTCTTTATTATTTTGTTAATTATAGTATATAAATAGTATATCATTGTCATAATATTATATTATAATTATTGTATAATATACATATATACAGTATATAATATACATAAATGTGTGTGTGCTTATAAAGTAGAAAATTTGAACTATTTAAAGAAATATTTAGATTATATGTAATTGTATTTATTTGATGTATTGTTTGCATTATGCAACATTTTATTATACTGTATTTATAAAAAAATCTACATTATTACTACAAATTATATACTATGAGAGAGAGGTATATATGTATATATATATATATATATATATAATTTGTTTAATTGTAATTTAAAAATATTTATATTATTATTATAAATTATAGCATACTATGCTATTTACAATTATTAGTTAGGGGTGAGTAATAACACATATTAACTTATATATGTATACATTTAATATATATTACACATTTTTTAACCTTTTTTTATCCACTTCAAATGTTGACTAATATATATATATATATATATATATAGAGAGAGAGAGAGAGAGAGAGAGAGAGAGAGAGAGACAGTAAAGTAATTGGTAATTATCTAGTATTAGAATATTCTATTTTAAAAGAATATTATAATAAATGATACTATACTACACTGTTATGTACACAATTAAATTATATATACTACATACTTATATTATTGTTTAATACAGTACTGTTAATTACTAAACAAAAATCAACCTACTCCGTTACTACTTTGCTATTGTTTTTTTTTCTTTAGTTTTTTTGGTATGGCTGTGGGAACCCTGTCTCTTTAAAAAAAAAAAAAAAGTTATCCTATGTCTTTGTGCATCCCTTATGGTTTAGAAAGGTCAAAGGTGAGATCAAGCAGTGGTCAGGGTTGACGAGAAGCCCTACCTGACGGAAAAAAGGCAGCTTGCTGCTGAAACTGCATGTTGGCCAAAGCCTGCTGGTACTGGAGCATGCCAGTACTGAACATGCTCGTGGCACCGTTGGCTTTCTCAAGCGCAGGTCGCTTTGGTAAAGGTGGCATGACACTGTGAGGAATTCCCTGCTCCGATAAGACCACAGGGAGGGGGGAGGGGTGGAGGAAATGGGGAACGGGTTGGTACATGTAGAAGAGAGTAAAGACAGGAAAGGAACAAGAAAAAGACAGAATTATCATCAGAGGGCAAAACGTCACAGGGCTCGATTCTGACAAACAAGCAAGCAAGCGGCAGCTAATACATGTCTACGGCACAAGCAAAAGCCAAAGAGCCAGTTTCTCTCGCTATGAAACTTAAATTAGCACTGAGCATCTGTGTTTTATATTATTAGTTTAACATCAGGAGAGTATTAATTCCTTAACATTACAACATCCATACCGCTAACTCAATGCAAATGAAGCAAGCGTAGCACTACTCAAATGTATTGCAGACAAAAGTGACAAAAAAACTTGTTAAAAAAAAAACCAAATAAATAAAAAACAAGAAAAAGAAAAAAAGGAAAATAAACTGCACTGCTCACTCCATGATAAGTGTGAGAAAGAGACTAGATCTTTTCTGTTGCTTTAATGGTGGAGCTTTAGTATTCTTCTGCTGCTACCCCTCCCATAGACACATGCACTACACAGAGATACTAAACATGCATACTGAACATAAACACATAGAAGCCATGTCACTAGAGTTTAGAACATCTGGCCCTGTCCTCACGCCCTGGAATAACACACGTGTGATGATCTGATTGCGGCAGACGGGCACATCTGTTCAATATGCTCGCCGCAGTCAGCTGATCACACGACATGGTAACACAGAACACAACAGAGGCATTAAATAAACAGATAACAAAAGGACTATGCTTGCAAATTATCTTTCTTCTGTTGTTAAGACACTACAATAAAGCAACATGCCAAGCAAAAAGGTGAAAGGTCATAGTACCAGGTCAAAGGTGGCTTCGAGGGGTCGCTTCAGTGATTTGACAGCCGACTGAGTCTTAATTAGCAGGCAGCGAGCACATGATGGCAATGGGCCAATGGGGTTCAAGCGCATTAACATAAACAGCAAGCAGAGGTGCATCATGGGGGCAGCAGTGCATTTTGGGTAGGTGAGAAAAAAAACAAATAAAAACAAATCATTGGAATGCAGTATACAGGGGGATATCAGGACTAAGGCATGCAGAAATACAGTCCAATCTGTTTTAGAAAACTGTACTGAGATTCAATTAACAAGTACATCAATTATGGTAACATTAACAGGGTTTCATTGACAGTAAACATACTTGTAATACGTCAACAGTGGATAACATTGCGCTGGATTGCAAACATACATTTAATGTGGAGAAATGTTACATAAAAATAACTAGGACGCTGCCCTCTGCTCGACAGGATGATGAAATTACGTATTTGTGCAGTTTAAATGGGAATGGCAATGACTTATATTTCATACAGAACACTATCCAAAATATAATCCGTAAGGAACGTATTGTTAAAACCACCTGAGACATCAAATTTAAAGTGTTCATTTCTATCTTATTTAAAAACACCTTTTTTTCCAAATTAAAAGTTTTTCTCTAAAGGAATAGTTCAACCAAAAAATAAAGTTTGCTTAAAATATAAATATAAATATCAGAACACATTTGGAGAAATTTAGCATTACATCACTTGCTCCCCAAATGGATCCTCTGCAGTGAATGGGTGCCGTCAGAATGAGAGTCCAAACAGCTATTAAAAACATCGATAATTCACAACGTGATGTTAACAAACATGTTTTGAGAGAAGCACGTACGCATGATCAGCCACGGCTGGAACCGATTCCTAATAAACCTAGCTCAGCCCTCGCTAGGCCTAAATACTAAATATCATAAGGAAAGCGCGAACTCTTGAAATGACTCCAGTTCATCAGTTATTATCTTAAGAAGTAAAACTAAAAGTTGTGTGTTTGTAAGACAAAAATCCATTATTATTATTCTATAAATCAAGTAAATAAAGTTAATCACCTATTGCCCTCTCCAATCAAAACAACCCTTTATGACTGTTTTTGCCTGTAAACTGTGCTTGATCTGTGCATGCTTCTCTCCTGATTCAGACAAGATCGGTTTGATGTTAAAATGTCTTGATGTTTATTTTTCTTACAAACATGCAGCTTTTCACTTCACAAGATGTTCATTGATGGACTGGAGCCGTGTGGATTACTTGTGGATTATTGTGATGTTTTTATCAGCTGTTTAAACTCTCATTCTAACGGTACTCATTCACTGCAGAGGATCAATTGGTGAGTAAATGATGTAATATACTATACTTTCTCCCCATTTGTTCTGATCCACATCTCGGATAGCCTGAGGGCGAGTACATTTTCATTTATGTGTGAACAATTCCTTTAAATGCATGGTTTAAAATGGCACAGTGTTAACCCAAGGTCAAATATATAGCATCTAAGAAAGTGTTAATTCCACAAACAGTATGATGCATGAGAACAGTATTACATGACTATGTGTGTGTGATGTGCAGCAGAGAACGTGCTCACCATGGCAGCGGCGGCCGTGGCCTGATTGACCTGGTGCTGGGCCGCTTTGATCTTGGCCTGCAGGTGCGCAGGAGGGTGGAAGTATTTGCACTTGTCTCTGGAGCAGCGGCCCTTTATGTAATCCATACACACCGTCACTGTGTTATCACTGGGGTCGATCATTGTGCTGTCGGCAGGGTGGGCAAACCTGCAGTCCGTCTCTCCACGAGAGCAGTTGCCACGCTGGTACTCACGACACACCTTAAAACACACACACACACACACACACACAGCTGTAATGCATCGCTTGGCATACTAAGAGACATTTGTGTAAGATTGTGCATTAATTATCCAAGGTTTCACTGATGAAGATATCCTGCAAACTTTAAAGCTGCACTCCATAACTTTTGGCACTCTAGCGGTTAATAAACAAAACTGTGTGTGTCTTGCAAAGGAGTATTGTAGCTGGAACAATTTTTCTTGGTGTATGTCTATGACTGGGCTACTCTGAGTGGTACCTACCTGAACCAGTCTAAATAGTCTGAATATAAACACTTATTATAGGTGTATAATATTACATTTTCCACAAAAGTGTATTAAAATATTACTTCAGAAATATTAATGCAATGCACTTAACCAATCCACCATGACACATATATATATATATATATATATATATATATATATAACCAATTTTTGTTATTTTACAAACGTAGAAAATAATAAATAATAATAAAATATTTATATATATATATATATATATATTTTTTTTTTTTAATGAAACAGTTAGCAGTATATATAGTACACACCGTGAAATGTAACATTATTTAATTGAACACATAGCCAGTACTGTAGCACTTTATCAGCTGAGATGTATTTTTCCTTTCGGTGGTCAGCAGAGGGCAGCAGCCCCTTTGTTTCTTACTTGTTAGCAACTTGCTTGCACATAAAGATTATGATTTAAATGTGTATATCCGTTAAAGAAAGATATTGGCAGTGTGTCATGACGTAATTGGCTCTCTGGTGACCTCATACCTCCAGTCGGTCTGTTCTGAGGAGTTTCTGGGCGGCCGCTGCTGAAGCAGCAGCAGCTGCGGCGTTGGCAGCGGACGGCACGGATGCCACACCAGGGCTGCCCGTCATCAGCATAGGTGCGCTGGGCAGGATCTCTGCGGACATCAGCCCAGGAGACACTGGGCCCAGGTACGGATTAAACGCAGCCGCGGCGGCCGCTGCAGCAGCTGCATTGGCATTGGTTGCAAGGCTTGGCGCGACCGAAAACATAGGCTGAAACAGACCGAAAATAACAAGAAATGAAACTGATATAGTGACACGGCTATAAATCTACTTTCTGTTTCTGTGACTTATGCAAATTATATAGTCAAGGTTCAAAAAATAAGCAGTTATTTGACAATTTAACACAGTTACAAAAAGTACCACTGCAGTACGTAATTTTGTGTTATTAATTATTATTATAATAATTTTCATTGTTTTTAATAAGTGCATGGTCACAGTAGTTATTATATTACATATACTAAATATAACTATTTTTTGGGCCCTTGTACACACACACACACACACACACATATATATATATACACACACACACATATATATATATATATATATATATATATATATATACATAAAATAACCTAATTAAGTATATAATAATAAAAGTGACTGTTAAGAAACATTAGACTAACATTTACAGAAAATGCTTATGTATAGAATGGTCTCTTGAGGTCACATGAATGGAGCCTCACCATTGGCTGAAGCTGACTTCCTGGCATGATGGCATTGGCTAGCTGCATCTGCTGGGCGAGCATTGCCATGTTCTTCTGCTGGATCAGATTGTTACGGCCATTAATCTCCAGCTGCGTCTTCAGGTGAGGAGGAGGGTGCAGGTACTTACAGTTCTCTCTGGAACAACGACCCTGAGAATAATAGAGAGACAGGAAGAAAGAGGAAATATATGATTTAACCTCATGTTTTATTGAGTTTTTACTGTTTTATGTTAGATTCAAGCATGTACAAAAATAATAGTGATTTAATTCAAGTAAATTGTTCATCTGTGATTTACTAAAACAAACAAAATTGCCCAAAAACACGATTAATCACAAACAAAATAAAGGTTTTTGTTTAGAAATATGTGTGTGTAGTATGCATACTTATTATGTATATAAATATATTCACACATGTATATATTTAAAAAAAATGTTGACTATATATAAAATATATTTTTATATAATACAAATGATACAAATATAAATATTTACTTGTAAATATTTTCAAAATACATACTGCATGTGTGTATTTATATATACACATAATAAACACACACACACACACACACACACACACACACATATTATGTAAACAAAAACTTTTATTTTGAATGCGATTAATCACGATTAATGGTTCGAAAGCACTATATATATATATATATATATATATATATATATATATATAAAATTTAATCTCAAATATGTACATTATGTACATTGAACTAGATGCACTACAAAATTTAATTAAAACTGAAATAAAAAAAATATATAAAACATAGACATAAAAAAACAAAAAAAACAAAGTACATATTAAGAAAAAAAGAGGAAAAACAAAGAGAAAACAAACTTAAAACAGAATCTAAAAGAGAAAATATAAAGTATCTAACTGATGGTAAAATGACTTGTATAATATTGTGTGTATTAATATAGTGTTATATCTGGTCTACAGCAAAGCAGATGTGCACTTATCACAAAATTGCAAAACACACTGTAGAAAAGCATAGATCAACATAAACACCTACTTTGGGAGTACACCAATCATATAATGTTTGCATTTGAAAACTAACTGCATTAAGACAACTGGCACCTCCAGTTCTGGTTGATTCTCTCAGTTTAACAGCAGATAGAGGGAACACCCTGTTCTCATTCCAGCCGACAGTATTGAGTGCACGGGAAAGCCCTCTGCTCTAATGCATCTAACTGCAACCCGCAGCTGCTTTCAGCCCATGTGGAATCGGCCCTGACAGGCTGTCACTCAATCGATTAGTTGAGTATTGATTAACGAGTCACATCAGTGCGAGAGAAATTCATCTGACGAATTTATGGATCTACAGTAACCTGTGTGACCCCCCCCGTCCACATACTCTCAGATGATGAGTGTCCTTATCTGGGCTACGTAGGCCAGTGTGTCAGGATACGGCCATTCCAGTGCAGCCAGTCATTAACCTGCTGACGCCTGTCGTCATGTCTGTCTGCTGTGACCAAAATAAAGCCTTTTTGACAATTCCTGTGGTTAGATGTTCAATTATCTCTGCAGCCAGCACTTTAGGAGAGTGTTATGCAGTTGTGATCTGTAGATGGATTTGGATGGCCATAAAGGGCTAAAATGTTTTTCGGAAAGTGAAACGACTTCTCTTCTAAGCTTACAAAAAAAGCTTTTATGCAAAGCATTTACAATCTCTAGAAGAGAATGCAGTTAACTGGAACTAGGTTTGCATAAACTAATAGCAAACACAAAATTATTGCAACAAAGCAGCATTTATAACTCCAACAATATATATTGGAGTATATAATAATGTATTAATAAGCACCCAAAATAATTTGTTTATATATAATATACGTGTGTGTGTACTGTATTTATTATGTATATATAAATATAAACAAATGCGTGTATATATTTAAGAAAACTATGTAACATTTTATATATTAAATATATTTTATTATTAAAATATATATACAAAAAAATAATAAAACATTTTGTATTAGGGGTGTGACGAGATCTTGTGGCATGAGATCTTATGAGATGAAATGTGTCTGGCGAGATGCGAGTGGTATGATGAGAGAACTTGGCGGTGGTATGATGCGGCGCAACAAATGCAGCCGTGTTCTATTTATGACGTGCTGAAACAAATTCCAAATGGTTTTCAATAGTCGCTTTATGGCGTCCAGACTTAAAGCTGCATCCACACAGCTTTCAAAGTATACTCAATTGATAATGAGTGCGGACGGACGAGCTCGATACATGCGCAATGACACCAATTGACTTTCACTCTTTCAGCATTTTTCTCACGCATACACTGCTGTACGCCCTCCTGATGACGAAAATGATGTAATGCAGATGGCTGAAGTATACTTTGGCCTTTAAGCTGCCGCATCGTTTGCTGTAGACAAGTTTGTTTAGGTATTCAACCAGACTTATTCTACATTTTTTGTTGTTTATTGTTAAATACTTGCTTATCATTTTGTGGCAAAATATTTAGCAGTGTTTACATGTTGCTTTTACTGCATGTAATTCATTAAAATAGTTTAATTTCAAAAAGATAATTGCCAACATTTTTTTGGAATGATTTTGTTGAATAAAATACACATTTTTCAAATATATTTTTATCATTGAGGATTAACTTTTTAAAAATCTCGTCTCAATCTCGTGAACCCAGGGTCTCTTCTCGTCTCGTAAGTTAAGTGTCTCATTACACCCCTAGTATGTGTACATAATAAATATACACAATAAAAACACATTATTTATTATGTAATCAATTTCTTTGGGGGGGATGATAATTATTTGAAAGCACTAATAAAAATGCCAAATTTTATTTACATTCTATGAATTAAATGATGAGTTTTATACTATTTAATTAATATTCTATTTATGGCATACAATAATACAGCACAGCAGGTAAAATTTTAATTATATAACAATAATAATACATAATTGTAATATAATAATTATTAAAGAATAATTAAAAGTTTTGAATACAGAATTTGTATTATTCTATATATATATGGGGATATGTTACTCTTATGACTGTAGCAGATGCATATAGACAAAAAATAGACAATAAAACAAAACTTTTATCATGTTTATGAAAGTCTCTTTGCTCACAAAGGCTATGTTTTTTTGCGGTGCTGCCTAATATTTTTGTAAAAATCATGATACTTTTTTTCTGGATTTGATGAACAGAAAGTTCAAAAGAACAGCATTATTCTTGCTGAAAAAAAAAATAGCCTAATTTCTTACAAAACACACACACACACACACACACACACACCGACACCCACACACACATAAAGACTCCAACGCCAAATGTGTAGCACCAAGTCCATAATAAGTGGCTCTGTTGGACAAACATTGTGAGTGCGAGGTCAGGTCAGTCAATTTGAGGGGAAAATAGCAGGGAGTCAGATGTCCCTCGGCAGTATCACACACACACACAAACACAACCCTAAATGTTAAACCCTCTCTGGGTTTGTCTTCCTCCGCGATCAAACGCTGACAGACATCATCGCTTCATCCTGGTCACTGATGATGTAAAAAGCGAAGATTTCCAGCAGCTGCAAGTACTATTGATGTGGTTTCCCCAACACAAATAAACTAGGAACCTATCTATTACAAGTCTTGATTTGACTAAACAGCTGTCCAACAATCACATTTACACAACGCATTAGCAGTTTGGTAGCATATGCATTCCAAAATAACATGCCAAAGAAACTGAATTGACTTTGTATAACTGCCCAGTGCCACAGAGACAGAAGCTAAAGCAGATAGCAGAACCTTCTGGAAGTGTGACGTCAGTTTGCACTCCTATCTATGCAGCATGTAGAAAATAAATAAAACACACACATACTCGGCCGTGAGCCGGCCAATCAAAGAGTGTCTGGCTGGTATTCTGTGAGCTGAAGTTTCTACCATCTGTTTGAGACATTAGTGAAGCTGGCCTCTGTGAAACAACACTGAGAAGATGAAGACTCTCTCAAAACTCTCTGTCTTTAGTTCCTTCTGCAATTCTGCAAACTTGATTCATGCAAATCTCTCACACTCAAAAATATAGGCCCTCTATAAATATCTTCGAATGTCACTACCTAAGCCACTGCAGCTGTTGTTTATTTTATTTTTTCACAGACAACTCAAATAAATAAAGCATACAATTATAGCATTCAACTTGTTTTAAATCTAAAACATCAAATTAAAATGCTGTGCAATATTAAATATATGTATATTAAAAATATATTCCATTTTAATTTGCAAACATAATAATTAATATATAATATTATATTATATAATATTAATATGAATAATTCTACATAATCTTATGATATAATCTAATAATGTAATGATGGTTTTAATTACAATTCATTTAGACAATGATCAAATACATTTATTATTATCTTATTTAATACAAAATGTAATAATTTTGTATTAAATTATTACAATTTCTCACGCTTAAGAAAATGAAACACTAATTGTTTTTTCCAGCTTAATAAAATAATTATTATTATTGTTATTATTCTTAGCATTATTTTTATATTTAATAACTCATTAAGTAATGCTTGCAATTATTACAATTTGTTTAAAACACATTAAGACAATAACCCACTAATCAGCATCCCCAGCCTGTTAACAAATATTATGAAACGCTTTATTGTTATTTGATAAATAATTCAATAGTGCTTTTAAATCATAATTTGTGTTTGTAAATTATATATATATATATATACACACACACACACGTATGCATATGCATGCACTCATACACACAACACACACACACACACACACACATATATATATATATATATATATATCACAGTCACTATCACTTAATATTTGTCAGCAAACCTTTAAAGGAAGTCAGATACAAACGTGAATGTGCGCAGTGAAAATGTTGAAAGGATCTGTGTTGTGTGTTTTATGCGGGCCTGTGCATGTTGAAGGGTGTGTGGGTGAGAACGTTTTGTGTAAGGTGTAACACGGCTCTACTGAGCATGAGCGAGAGATATCCTGCTAAGAGGAAGAGAAAAAGAGGAGGCAGGAGGGGAAAGAATGAGCAGAGAATCAAGTTGAAAGATAAAAGAAAGACGTGTTTATGGGAGGTGGGTGAAATGGGGCGAGCTGTACGTGTCAGGCCTACCAGAGTCGGGTTACACTCACCCCATCTAACCCCACTCACCCCATCCATAACCTCCTGCAGCACAGCAGTACAGGGGCTCAGGTCACATGACACACACATGTAAGGACACGATTCAATAAAACTTAAGAGCCATTCAGAGGCAGAAAGTGTTAGATCTAGAGTATAGTGAGATCTGGAGCAATGGAGCTTAACCAAACAACTGTTATTAAAAATTAAAGTCTTAAGTTATGAATAACAGATTTTGACCAAATTCTATGTTACTTTTATCTTTGCAAACACTGAAACAATAGAAGATGTGAAACAATGATGAAATAGAAACTATACAGTGGACCCCAAAAGTATTCAGACACTTTACAAAAAAAAAGTTTATTAGTTAAGTACATTAGTTTGCATTTAACAATACTTCTACAACATTTATTAATCATAATGTTAATTTCAGCTTTTACTTATGCATAATTAAAACACAAGTTGTATTTGGTAACATTAGTTAATGCATTTTGATTCACATGAAGTAACAACGAATGATTGTATTGTTTGTTAATGCATTAACTAATGTTAACAAAGTGTTCCTTTTAATATTAATAATGTATTCTTTTGTTGCACAATGCAAATGCAAAATTCAAGCAATATGCAACATCATCCTGATAAAGTACAATAAATCATAATTTATTTATTGACTTGGAATCTATTTACTTTATTTTGTTTAAATTCAATCAGTGATTTTTGTCGCTTGCACTGTTTTATAAGCTGACTGGACTGAGCCATACAGAATTTTGGTACAATAATCTAATCTATTTTTTTTTTTTGAAGATTGATCCTTTTTTTTAACGTCAGATTATTCTGGCCTTGGTTGCATATACACAACAGAGGAAAAAAAACAGTATAACACTATTATTCGAGTGAATATAAATCTGTCTGGCAAGTTCACGAAGCACCTATCATTAGTGCTAATATTCCTTTTCATGTTTTATTTTTTTTGCATGTGCTGTTTGTAGTTTTTTTATTACTGAGGTGAAAAGCATTGAGTTGTGTATGGCAGGAAACACATTTGAAACAGGATCCTCAGTCAGAGTGCACTACAGACAGCCCTGTCAGTGAAATCAGAGAGGCTGGAGAGAAATTCATTCTTGATCGTCACTCTGCCTTCTGACAGCTGATGGAGAGAGAGAGAGAGGATGCAGTCTTTCCAGCATTGCTATAGCAGGTCGCTTAGGTCACTGCTTGCATATGGCAACATATAAGCGCTGAGCCAAAAAAAAAATCCTATCACCTCAGGTGCAATTTCTAAGCATATGCATAATTTTAGAACATAAGCACACATTTAAATACAGTGCAGCTGAATGCATCTCAATCAACCCATTTCAGGCAGACACAATTGTAGCATTTTTCATCTCTGAAATCCACTAAGTTAACCATCAGTCTCGGTAAAAGTTTCTTGCACCAAAATTGATTTGACTCTCTGTGACCCTGTGAATTAAACAAGAAGGGTCCTCTCATCCTTAACTGGCTGACGTTCCCTTTTAAAACTGGACTACAATTCCGGAAAAAAAAGTCTGAACTCAGCCCATCTCAAGTTACAAAAGGTTTAGCTGACTGAACAAGGATAGGAGAGAATTTTAGTTTAAAAGCCTCCTTTAAACCTCTCTTAAATCATTAGTCTATACTGTCATTAAATTAGCTTAATATTTAGTTGTTGAATATAACAGAAGATTTTAGTTTTGTGTTTATGCATCGTTCACTTATGAACTTCTGAGTTTTCAACTTCAACTTGAATTTGTCCAAGATGTATCTATATACTGTAGCATCAGTGACAATTCCTAGCACAGATTAAATGTGTTTATGTGTGTGTGTGTGTGTGATTTTAAGGGGATGGAGGAAGGTCTCATCGTCCTGTATAGTGTCAGCCGCTGATGTCCCGCAGCAACAGAGTCCCTTTGTACTTGCGCTGACCTACAGTTTACAGACAGACGTGTTTTACAATGTGTGTGTGTGTAAGTGCTCAATAGTGATCTAACTATTTTCCCCTCATTCTGTCCCTGTATATTATAGAAATACTTCCTACTCTTCATTTGCACTAATGAAGATAATTCATTCTTATGGAAGCCCATTTCCTCCACCTAGTAATCCTGCTTTGGTAGATCACAATTGTGACAAAAAAGTGAAAATTATGACACACATTTTTTTAATTCTGAGATAAAAAGTTATGTGATGGAAATCTCAAAATCAATATCTTTATCTTCAACTACTTATACAAATTGTGGTATATCTCAATTATGATGCTGTGTCATAATTTAGATTTTTATCTCATAATTGACTTAGCATCTTAGATTTTTACTTTGTCATTTCTTGTCAATTTTCTTTTTGTGACTTGTTTTTCGTCTCATAATTTAAACTTTGCATGTCATAATTTTGACTTTTAATCTCATAATTGACTTAGTATCTTATGATCTTGCTTTGTCAGTTAATTATAAATGTTATCTCATAATTTCAAATTTCTGTCATAATTTTGACTTAATATCATAATTATTTTAAAAATTACATACAGTAATTTAGCATTTTTATGTCAAAATTCTACTGTTTTGTCTGTATCTCACGTTGTATATCAATCTTGACTGGTATCATCATTTCAAGTATTTAAAACTTTTTTTGGTGATAATTACAATATGTTTTTATTTTTTTTTTACCAAAGCATCATTTTTTTTCTTATTTGGTCCAACTGAGCTTTTTTTTGTTTAGTGGTGTACGCTATTATTATTGCTCCTACTTAGGCCCTTAGACACTTACTATTACATCTTGGCACGGAACTAAATTATCTAATTTTGTGCTAAGAATATAAATGATATCTCAAATCATGTGCCTTGCTGATGGAAAACATCGCATTTGTATCATCTCACCATCGCAACCACACAGCAACACTCTAGCATCAAGATAGTTTTACACCACATTTCTTAGAAAAGCGTAGTTCTCTTTTTCTGCGCAATGTTCATCTATTGCTCCAGTTTTGTGGTTGACAGGAAAGAAAGAGAGAAGCAGAGAGAGGGACTCAGATCTTGGTCAGCTGTCATGTTGGCTGTCGCTGGCTCTGCCAAATCTTTTCTCGTTAACGGCTTCTTTGCCTCTTTATATTTTCTCGCTGCACACTCTGACACTGCCAAGGTTCTCACGGTGTACGTTTGTTGTCGTTGTCTCACGCCTGTCAAGATTTCCTTACACATTTCTCACGCGACCACACGCCTGGATCATCCGGAGCGAAAGGGTGGGGTCAAAGGTCACGGAGCTGTCTGCAGTAATTAATGTCATTCGGATATGTGTACATCTCCGTTCACAGATGTTTGCTTTCCATCATGACTTCTATTGAGATAATCTTTTCCTAAAACAGGTTTGCGGGAGCATTTTAACACATGAAGATTGTTGGCTGGCCCACATGTAGGAATACAAATAGACATTTAACTCTCTGTATGATTACCTTATCAGCGTGAGATTACGTAGATCTCAGTAACAGGATTAACAGTGTTCATAGTGGCTTTAGGGCGCTACGGCAGATTAGCGGCAATGTGAGCTGTCCAGTGTGACACAGGATTAGGATTATAATCCCAGGATTATCCGTATAGTCTCCATGGGATTATCCAATCCTTTACCCTCAAAGTCGGGGTGATCTCTTTCAGGTCCTGTGAAAGGTTCTCCCACAGACACTCATCTGATAACATCTCAAATTCAACTGTGGTCTGCTTTCTAAATACTTTTTATAGCTAATATTATTAGAGATGGTGCATAAGAGTGGTCAAATAAGTTTATTAAAGTAATGGCTGCTTTTATCCACTTGTGCAATATTGTTCAAAATATGAAACAAATGTAGGTCTTACTGACCTAATCACATTAATGTTTTATTGTTGTATATTTCATTCAATTTCACATGCTATTTTAATAGTATGTTATATAAACAGATGTTAGACAGTATAAACTGCTAAGTATGCAGTAAACAGTATCGCATTTCAATCATAGCTCCTATGAGACAACGTATGGTCCGATGGTCATTACCGCAATATTAACTACCACAGAGATCCTGTTTCACTCCAAAGGGGTTTATTTTTGGATAATGACCAGCTGACTATATATTATCCTGTGTCTTCTTAGTAAATAAATAAAATATTGATTTGAAATGATTTTATACAGCCATGTGAAAACTAGCAAAACTCACTCAAATATAACTTTTGAAAGACAATTTATTTTGTGCAGAATGACTGACCCATTAAAGGAACACTCCACTTTTTTTGGAAATAGGCTCATTTTCCAACATCCCTAGAGTAATACAGATGTGTTTTAC
>JAUCNO010000385.1:578553-608972 GCA_032353835.1 Enteromius viviparus
GGTAAAACACATCTGTATTACTCTAGGGATGTTGGAAAATGAGCCTATTTCCAAAAAAAGTGGAGTGTTCCTTTAAAATCTGTAGTTTTATTCACTTTTACAGGCATATATTATCATCCTCATAAACATTTAAAAAAAATAGACAAAAGCATGCCAAATGTATTTCTTTCCTCTCTCTTTCATCACTATTCCAGGGCTTTGATAATTGAATTCAGTGTGTTTTCGATCCTTTTTCATAAATACACATCAGAATGAGCTGGGCTTACGTGAGGGCTCTGTTGCTAGGATACCATGACCACGACAGACACAAGGTTTGAGCAAACAGTCCGCGGAGGGCTAGTCACATCTGTACAATCGCTTATGAGTGCTTGTTCTGAAACGCAACCTCAGAAATGTAATTATATGTATTTCACCTAATAATGTGATTCCTCACAAAAGCAAAATGCACATAATATGCTCACGAACATAATTTTGCCTGCTAATGTGATATAATGTGTGTGTGTGTGTTGCGCTCACTGCGCTAATGAATAATGCATTTCAGTGACCCTCCCTCTTAAAGATTGATGCGTCGAGTTTGATGATGCACTTCCTGTCAGTGAGAGCTTTGATGACTCAGCCCATTTAGCTCTGCAGGAAGTGCAGGGTCCACTCCCAGAGTTCACTAGAAGCTGAGTCACGCAGAGATGAAATCGCTCTCTCACAGCGACACACAGGGCTGGGTGACCAGCGCGCACACACACACACACACACATAGACATACTGAAGTAGGTCAGGGTCAGGCTGTTCCTGATAAGCGGGCTATCTAACTCTTTCAGGGGCCAATTTAGGTTTAAAGCTAATATATATGTCCTCCAGTGAACATGACTCCCAGAGTGCATTGCAGTTGAGGAAACTTTATCATGCTCTCTTAAGTCATGCTCTCGTACTTTTTAGTGTAAATATTATAATAATACAAAAAAGCAAAAAATGAGTGAGAGAAAGGGAGGGAGCAGGAATTAGATGATTTTGTTATGACACACTATGTCAGATAGGCCTAAACAGTTTCTCCGGTCTGCTGGTCGGGTTCATGCTGTGTGTGTGTGTGTGTGTGTTAGATCCCAGTGCTGGCTTGTTTCTATGGCGTGATCCAGGAATGAAAACGTCCTCTGTGGATTTACTGCGCTCATGTTTATGCTTTCAAACAGTCATTTATTCTCTAATGAATGCCCAGTGTGTCTGTGTTTTCTGTGAGTGTACATTCCATGAGCGTGTTACTAACAGTGGCTGGGCTGCTGTAGGGCATTGGCTGCTCTGTCTCCATACATGGTGAGACTGCTTCACTCCTGGTCTCTGGTGCTTCTTGAGTGTGTTGGGTTGGATGACATTTGTTGAATGTTACAACACTTACAGGACCACTCATCCATCCATCCATCTATCTACCTACCCATCGTATGCTTCATAATCTAAAGGATAGATAAAATCTAGATAGCTAAATGGATGATAGCATGATAAATAGAAGGATAGACAGAGAGAACAAAATAATTATAGTTAGAATGACAGATAACTATAGATGACAAAACTATAGATGATGAATAATATAGACAACAGACAGAATGATAGATAGATAGACTACCTATCCATCCCTACCTACCCATTGTGCATCGTTACATCATCCTATCATCATTCCATCCATCCGTCATTTTGTAGTGACATTTTTTTGTTTATTCATTTTTAACCATATCATAAAAAGGATATATCTGAAGAATAGATAAAATGACATATCTATCCATCTCTCCATCCATCCATCATTTTAAGTATACACTTTACTCTATTCTTCTATTTAATCAAAAAAAAAAAAAAAGAAATGAGAACTTCTCATGAATTCTCATCAGTTGATGTAATTCTATTTTGTACGAAGCTGATATAAAATGTTTGAGTTCATGTTGAAATCTCAGAATTTGTGACCATGCCAAATCTGAGCAAGTCTGACCATGAAAGGTTGCACTAAATCTTTTTGCTGTCTGGGAGAAACTATTGAGATTATTATTAATCATGACTGATAATCTAACAGCCAGAGCCATATATTAGTATCTCAGAGCAATAAAGTAACTTCTGAGTTCAGTAGCAGAATAATGTTTAGCTTCAGGTTTAATAGGTGTTTAGTTTATTAAAACCCTGACGAGAGGGTTGTGTGTTTGCCATTACCTAACGAAATATAAACAGAGCGAGTCACACACAACTGAAAAGACCCTCAGAGTCTCAGACTATGGAATGTAAGCTTGGTGTCAAAAATAGCCATATACAGAGAGAGTGAGCAGACACACACACACTCGAGTTGATATGGGGTCAGAGATGACGTGAGCTTTAAAAGCTGTGAGTGTGTGAGATGTGAGCAACATGAGATTGACCCGGCAGCCATGATGGCTTCTGTAGAAGCTGACAGAGTTTGGCTGAGCGCTGGAGCTGTATTCCAAAGCACTGAGGTCTTAAGACGCAGATCAGCTCCTATAAACAGGCAGATGATGGTATTTGGATCCCAGGCTACAAGTTCCCTTAAGAAACTTACACACTAACTGAACAGTCCAAAACAAGACAAGCACAACAATTTATTACTGAATGTTGATCTGCAAGAAAACACAGGGGAAAACTTGTATTGCTTAGTTGGTGGCTCGCTCTAAACTACATTTTTGTTTCAGTATCCAGTTTTCCATAAAGTTTCTTGGGAAAAACTAAAACAGACAAATTTTACCATATAATACAGTATAAGGATTTGACATGAATGTAGAAAATTGTAAAAAGCTAATTTTTGGGGGGAATAAATCATACTCCTTTTTACAGTATTTACCCACATTTTTTATCTGTATATTTTGTCATATTTTCAATTCATTTAATTTTTTTCAGTTCACTTTAAAGTTTTAGTAATTTTATGTTTTAATTGTTTTTATTTGTATATAGCTTTAATTTATTTTTTATTACAAAGGATTTTAGTAAGTATTTTATTATTTTGACTTTTTCAACACTCTTTTCAACAACTTGAAATTGTAATCATTTTATGACACTTCAAATCAACAGGCTCTTTAAACTAGGTCCCGTTAACCTACAAAACATAATGCAATTGCACAGAAATAGGCTGGCAACCATTTTTGGTTCAGAAAAAGATATTACTATTGTAAGTGAAACAATTAAGATATTAAATAGGCGTTGTTTGTCATTTTTCTTTCCTAGGTGTGTCAAGCTTGTGGGAGAGAACATATTGAATGTATACAGAAATAATCACAGGCGCTGGGTCAATTTAAAAAGAGGGCAAACAGGAACATTTAGCCATGTGTCTCTGCTATATAATCACAGCTGCCTTCATTTAAAGGAAAAAAATGTGTAAAAACCATTGAAAAAAAACCCCTCAGAATTAGTTTCCATTTGGCATCTTTAGTCAAGAAAATCCAGATTAAATCATTTGCTGCCAAGTTTAAGACCATTAGCCGAGAGAAGTCTTTGTTAATGGATTTGCAGACTGCAGTTTTGAAGCTGGTATAGTAATACATAACAATGCAAAGCACTTAAAAGGCAATTAACATCTGCTTAAAGTCAAAAAATGTCAGTGACATCACCACATAAAGTAGATTCACCAGAGATGCAGGCTTCCACATCTCAACATTAAAAACAAATCCAAAATAACCTCACTTCTCAGCATCTAGCCTTTGAAATTTCCTTCTTCTGAAGTCCTCATGCTATGCCTTGATCTGTTTGTCTTTTCTTTGGACGAGGATCAGTTTTTAAGGGCAAGGCAGGTCCATGCTTGATAAATGAACGCCAAGGCAAACCTGAAAGGTCCTTACAGCTAAATAGGTTTAAGTGTAAATCTGAAGGAAGTTGTTGTGAGGTTAGGGAGGGACTATTTGTCAGATTATCCAATAGAAAATGGGAAAAAGTTTAGGGAACCTGTTTGAAGGTTTTGTGATACTAGTGTCACAAAATAACACACTCGGCACAAAGAATGATCATGTAGCATTCTAGTATGCGGTTATTGCGCTCAAGAAACATGTATTATTATTTATTATTATCAATGTTGAAAACACTTGATTTATATTTCAGTATATGTAGAATATTTGATGTATAGAAAGCTCAAAATAACCACATTTTATTTAGATATCTTTGTTAACAATCTAAATGTTTTACTATCATTTTTGATCAAATTAAAGCATCTATCCTGAATAAAAGTATTCATTTCTTAAAACGTAATGAACTTTTGAACAGTAGTTTATTTGGGATCATTTTTGATAGCTATATTTTTTCCCATAGTCATAATAATAAGATGATGTGTATATAATTTTAGTTAGAATTTTGCTTTACATAAAACATGAATAATATTACATTGTATTAGTTGCATTACATTATATACGTTAATTAAAATGGCTAAAAAATAAGAAAATATACAATTTAAATACCTTCAATTCAAATTAGAACCTTCAGACTAAATTACATTAATGTTTATTTATTAATGTATAATTTTATGTAAATTAATGTAATATATTTATGTATTAATATATAATTAATGTTAATTATCACAATAAATAAATCTACCGTTATGTAATTCTGTAGGCAACAAATAAACCAGAATTCAGTTGAAGCACAGTTGCAGGTGTACAAACATTGTCTATTTTCCATCCTGTTAGCATTCAGATTTGTTGTGCGTGACCGAACAAGGTCAAAAGAGCATTCGTTAACAGCAAACAGCGCCATTAAACTGGGAAGATCCCTCAGATACGTTGCATAATTGCAGTAACTCGAGCCAAAATGGAGAAGTAAGAGTTAAATGGGAGTGCTGGTCCTCCCTTCTACTGGTTGATCTCCACTTCACCTCTGTCTTGTCGAATTGGAGCTTGTGAGGGCTGCTGGGAAGGGAGAGCATATTTGACTATATTCAGTCAAATGATTTGCATGATATGCAAATGCACTGTTGAAAGCATAGATACTTATTTGTGTTGTGTTTCTGGATGAGTGTGTGTGAGTGTGTTTTAGATGCCTGGTCATGTGATACCTGTTCTAATTATATCATCTAAAAGAAGGCCATCCACGGTCTGCTCTATAACTGTTATGCTGTGAGCTGCCCTCATAAAGCAGTGACATACATAAAACCACTATATGAAACGGATTTGACATTTATAATGTGAGGGTTGTCTGTTTGGCGGAAATTTGGATATTAAACATAACTTTTTTTTACTTCAAAGTTACAAAGGCATTGCACACTTACATAAAGTCATATGATTTTTGGCGTGGTGTTTTCATGGAGGAATGTGCACCTATTCGGTTGGTTATGACCTATACTTAAATCTTCCTGTTTCTCTGTTCCCGCCAAAACCTGTGCAGTGGCCATCTCTGTGAGCCATATGGCTGGTCTGTTTCTCGTTAGAGATGAGGAAAGTGGCCAGCCGGCTCAAACATCTCTCACCCACGTCAGCTTCACTCACAAGCCACTTTTCCACTCTATGATCTTCCATTTTGCTCGGAGCAAAAATGTAAAACAACACCAAATTGATAGCTGTTCCTCTCTCTCTTTCTTTTTTTCTCTCTCTGAAAATCACTGTTCATTTTTTTTTACAGGTCCCTTTTTCCTTCATATTAAAGCTCTTTTTTTCTGCTGGCTTTATTTACTTCATTTGTTGTCGCATTCGCTAGCTCTCTCTGTCAGTCTGGCAATATTTATACAGGCAGAGATAACAGATCTATCATTCTGTCAGATGGAGGGATGATAGATAAAGCTGAGCAGTGTATGTGTGTGTGTGTGTGTCTGGACTTTAGCCCATGGCAGTCAGCGTCAGCAGCCTCACAGTGTGCTTTTCATCCAGCCAGCACGATTCAACATGGCCAAAAGAGCTGTTACACACACACACACACACACACACTAGACAATGTTCTTCTGTCCACATCTGCACTGAAACAATTTCTTTAGATCTTTACCTCTCTTTCTCTCTCTAACACACACTAGATTCATGAATCTCACTGGCCTTTATTCACAGTAGATCTTCTCATACGACATACAACACGTGTTCATAGTTCATCTGTTTTCCCCTCCTCCTTCTTTAGAAAACATTATACCGTGGCTCTATCAGAGCTGTGAGGTACTTTATAATGGTATGTTATTAATCATAACAAATGATCTTACCCTTTAGTTTGCATTTATTAATTTAGAAACAGAAGGTCAATAAATAAATGTTTAATATATTTGATGTATAAACCATTTTTAAATTACATTTACGGAGGAAATCATTACGTACATGATTACGGTGATATAAAATCTATGTGATTTATTTTATAGAATAGATTAAATACTATAAATAGCTATAATATAATAAAATATATGATTGTATATTACATTACAACAAAATACAAGATAAATATAATTAAGTAAATACAATGCTATCCAAATGTTTGGGACGAGTATGATTGTTTTCAAAAGAAACAGGGAAGACATTTATAATGTTACAAAAGGTTTCTATTGAAAAGCAAAAATGCTGTTATTTTATAAGTTTTAGTTGTCGAAGAATTCTGAAACAATGTATCATGGTTTACACAAATATTATAGTCTATATATTTTCATAACAATCTGATTTGTTATCACAGAAATTTTAAATATATTAAAACAGAAAACAGTTCATTTAAATTGTAATAATATTTCACAATATGAATACATGATGATAAATACAGCCATGGTGAGCATAAGAAACTTACCACCATTTTTTATAATATAATATTTGCCATAAGATACCTACAGGTAAATACAATAATACTAATAATGAACGAGTGTGTGATAAAAACATATATGGTATTTTTTTCATGGTAAAAACCTATAGTACATTTTTTGTAAATTCTGCATATTTTTTGAAAGTGTCTTGACTACTGCATGTGTCCAACATAAACAAATGTCTGTGTGTGTATATATGTGTGAATGAGTGAGTGTGTGTCTTTGGAGGGGAACACCTGAAACATTGCCAAGGTTTCCCAGCAGACCTGAGACTTAGCTTGAACCCCCCTGCCAGTGTGTGTGTGTATTTGCTTTTCTCCTGCCATATAAAAATAGATGGAAAATTACAAAGTGGCATTCCCTACAGCTCTGGAAGGAAGTGGTCACACACACACACTTACAGTATGTGGAGTTGTTTGCAAAGTCCTGGCGCTACAAATTAACACCTAATAAACTCATAACTGATGATTTTAATATTTCAGCAAAGTTAAACATTTTAATAATTCAGCAAATGTGGTCCTTTTAATATTTAAATATATTTAGTTATATGAATAATTTAGCAGCTCCACACTAAGCCAAACACTGGACGACATGAAGCAGAGTAATGGATTAGTGGAACTTCACAGTGGCTCATTCTGGACAGATGTGACATAGGCCATAATTCATTTATCAAAGCATAGGCGTAAACGGGAAAAACCTTTTAGACATGCTTGCTAAGACGAATCACTACTATTATTGCTCACATGTTGGGTTAGATGGTTTGCAAAACTCATTTCATTTGCGCTACGTACATGAATGATGCGTCAGATTATGTGGATTATTGAGGTAAAGTGTGCTAAATAGGTCTGTGAGTGAAGATTAAAGGGTGGTGGAAAAAACCCACAGAGGAAGGACAGACTTCACAAACACAATAACAGACAACTAGAGGTGGGAAAGCACCCATAAAAACGTAACCCACAACTATCAATACCCTAGCAACCACCCAGCACACCTAAAAGGTTGTAAAGAAATGTCCAGTTCACATAAAAAGTAAAAAAATAAGTATATATATATATATGTGTGTGTGTGTGTGTACATATAAATGTATTTGTTTTATAGTTATACATTATATGTAATGTTTTAAGATGCTTGTTTTACTTGATAAAAAATAGCATATTTATAAACATACTGTAAAATACCAAATTGTTACTTGCCTTCTTATATTTAATGCTATTAATTAATTAAAACAGCAACACTTACAAAACTTAAATTAGCAAAATGTTTTTTTTGTTGTTGTAACTTTTAGATACATAAATTAACAATCGCACATAAAATAACAATTGTCCATCGCTTAAAATCGAATGATGTTTTCCCTCTAAAACACCAAACAATGAATCGATCCAAATGGCAGAAAGTTGTGAGAACCCTAGCTTCTTCTGCTAGGCATTAAAGACTTCTCTGTCTTTGTTGACTTTCTGAGAGGGCCAGTCCTGGGGTTCGCACTGATGGATGTGATTTTTGGTGTTATTACAGGGAAAAGCAGAGGGCTCATGGAGGAGGATCAGATCTCTGTGGAGTTACTGGCTGGTATCAGGCTGTTCATCATGAAGGATTTGGATCAGAAAAGAGCAAATACTCTGCTCAGACCTCAGGGTGGGAAACGGGAATGACAGAAACACGCACATTAGCTTCTGCGAGCGGCCTCTCTTTGTATATGCTATCTCATATTTTTGGGTTTACTACTATTTCCAGTGGCTTTGTGCTGAATAGTCATAGGGTTTAAAAATACAATATAGCCATATAATTATCGAACACTAAATAAAAAGCATTATTGTGAATGCCATATCACCAAAACCTTCATTTCTTAGAGCTTAATGTCCTCTTAACTCAGGTTCTGGTGGTTTCAGAGTGCTTATACTGAGCTTTGACTCAACCAAATGAGGAACTGAACCAAAACTGTAGAAAAGAGCCAAGACCTCAGCCTGCCTTGTCCAAACATCAGAGATTCAGTGTGTTATTACAAGGCAGCAAAGCACAGAATAATCAGTTTATGTTTAGTCTTCTCCTGTGAGAGACCTGGATTTGAACATTGTCGAAATGTTTTGAAACTTTGAGGGTTTGCAGGAACTTCTCTATGCAAAACATTTAGGATTTCTATAATATAATATAGGTCAAGGCTTGTTCTTTTTGTGACAATGATCATCGGTTTCGATAACAATCATGACAGCATTGCTTGTGTGTTGCCATTGTCCTCCAATAAGTATTGTGGTCTAGACTACTACGCTTGTAAATTCCCATATAAAAGTTCCTGCGCCTTACTGGGAAGTTGATTTACATTTTTATATAGTGTGAGGAACGCTCATGTTAGCATCCAAAGTAGGAAGAAGGAATTTAAGGCTATAGCATATTCTGTGTCATTCTGAGCTCAAACACTGAGCCATTTATACAACCTGATAATATGGAAACTAATCCTGCTTATGTTCATGCTCATAAAAGTGCTATTTGACTAGTAAAATAAGCAAACTAGTAAAACCTGGTAAAAATCTATAATTCATGAATGAATAAGTCTGAAAATTTGCATTTATAGGAAACATTTCTTAAAACCAAAAATTGCCGTTTCTGTCCTTTCCCAACTCGGGTCATAAAAAGAATGTGCAAAATATTTATATAAAAAACAAATAATAACTAAAGCAAAATATAAAGAACAATAAAACAAATAAATTAAATATTAAAATAATAAATAATACAAAACAATGTTAAAATAATTGTAAAAAATATGTAAAACTATTCATTAAAATTTACAAAAATAATCAATAAAAATAAAGTAAAAAAATGTAAAAAAAAAAAAAAAGAAAAAAAAAAAAGAAATAGAGATTAACATAAAAAAATAAAATAAAAATACATAAAAAAATTAATATAATAATTAATTTGACTAAAAGTGGGTATACTAATGAGAGCTAATGATAAAATCTTGCCTGGCTTCCAAAATATCAAGATCAAAATTGATTGATTGATGGTAGATTGATAAAATAAATAAATAAAATCTAAAATTAGATTTAATAATTTTTAATAATAAAATCATAATAAATGAAAATAACGCAAATAAAATAAAAAACAATAATAATAAATAGAATCATGTGACCAAAAGTTAACAAAGATCAGACAGATTTCATTCAGAAATTTTGTAGGCACACATCTGTAGACCTGAAATGGTATTAACGGCAGTAACCTTCGCGTCCGACATGTTTCTTACCTTCAGTGAGTCAAAGCAAGCGATGACTCTCCCGTTCTCCACCTGGCAGCTCTTGGCGGGATGTGCAAACTTGCACTCGGCATCAGAGCGAGCGCACGTTCCCCGCTGAAACTCTCGACACACCTCCAGCGTCAGCCATTTCGTGTCCCGCATGTGAGCCATATTCATCGCCATCTCAACACACTTTAGCGGCAAGCAAACTTCAATTCCTTATTATCCCAAAGTGCTTTGGGTGTGCTTGTGTTTGTCCTTTTAAGAATGTTTCTCCACTTAGATCATTAAGCTCCTCCTTCCTTGTAGATGCGCACCAGGACAAAGCAAAAATGACAAAAAAAAATGTTGTGGCTAGGAAAAGGAGAACTGCAGTAATGGATCCCAAAGCAAAAATCCTTAAAACTGATTGGCTGATTCAATAGTGCCCACTTCAGCTCTGTGTGTTTGTGTAGGGGTCGTCGGGATCACAGGGATTGTGGGGATGTGCGGGCAGTCCTTTCACTGATGTGGGCAGCAAGCAGGCAGGAAAGCTGAGGCTGGTATTATAAGCAGGTCCAAGCAGCGGCAGACGCAAGAGAGGGCACGATACTCAGTACCCACCTGCAACACACAAAACCACAGAACAGCTTTGAAAACACTTTCTATTGGACTCTTCATCAAACATCTTCATAGATGTCTGAAATCTGGAAAAAAAATAAAAATAAAAAAATAAGCTGGATTTGCAAATACTATATAAATAATTTATATACAACGTAATATGAAACATGAAAAAATGCAATCTGTTCTTAAAGGATGCATTTAAAACATTTTTTATGTATAATTCTTACACAGACAAACACACACACACACACACACATATATATATTATTTTTTATATATAAAAACTTGAGTCAGTCAATTAGTAAATCAAAAATAAGCACAAAAATAAATACACTAATTCTATAATTGTAAAATAAACTGTAAAATAAATTCAAATGTAATAATTATAAAATAAAATAAACCACCTAATAAAGTTACATATTAGAAATATAAATACAAATAAATATCTAATTAATTTAGGAAAAGATACAAAGATGAATTTTCCTGGTTTTAAATAGAAATTTAAAGTTAAAAGTCTGGGTTCTGGAATTAATTTAAAATTATTATTTTTTAAATCTATTAAAAAGTTAAACTGAAATAGCAAATAAAGCTAAAACAACAACAAAAACAAATATATGTATATATAATATAATTTAAAACCAAAGCATTTTTAATCATCTTATGGGACCGAATATCATCCATATATTGTTTAATTCTTAATATTTCTTAGACTATGAAATGGAATGCATTTTGCAATCATAAGCAGTTCAAACTATATCATGGCATCATCATGAGGCTATCACATGACATCTGTTTACTTTATCTAACAACGTCCGGTTAGCATCTCAGAAATAAACATAGTTATTTTGTCTCACGTAAGTTTCATAGGAGATAAGAGATTCAATATTCAACGCACATTATGCTGCATATTTTATCAGATTCAGCAGATTATCCAGGTATTCCATGCATACAGAAAATGCGCAATTCACTGGAATTGTTCTAATCTTCCATACTATTTAGGCCAGACAGCATGAGCGGAATTGGAACGCAGCCCATCCTCCACTTTATCACACTATCTTTCTATGTCACTCGCCCTCGCTCTGTTTCTCACTTATTCTCTATTAGACTCTCACTAGCTGCATAAATCCTTCACACTCCTAAAAATGCCAGAAATGCACTGAAGTCTGCAGAATACTGTCAGTCCGAGCAAATAAAACATTGTCACACACATTCCTGGCCTAACACACACCTCACTGACACTCACACTGAGCTCTTTCTTTAAACAAACAAACACGCACAAAGCAGCCCTTCACAATCTGAAGTTTCAGTCCAGATTCAGAAACAGACCCAAATAGAACATCGCAGTTGCAGCTAAGAGAAGTGATGTACACAGTTACAGAGACTGAGAAGGTGGAAAGTCAACAGTGAGGTCATTTCCTGTTTCTCTGAAGTATTGCATGACTTGCTGTGAGCCAATCATAGGAAGAGATGTAGCAATGCTCTCAACCACATGTCAGTTAAGAACCAGTAGCCTAGTCAGAGAGGGTAAGAGAAAACACCTTAAAAAATAAAACAAATCACCAAAACTCACTTAGTCCAGTTAGTGTTGTTAAAACTGTGCTAGCTTGATATTGGCCACCAGTTCCATTTGAAAAAGACATGAAATGGAAAGAAATTATGTTTTTTACAGTCATATCTAGAGACTTGAAAGTGACCTCTTTTGAATTGGGACAGTAAAACACCATAAAAAGTAATCAACAAATTGCTAAAGGAACCTAAATACATAAAATGTAAAAATTAATAAATGGAATTAGTATTTTTCAGCAGGAAAAATTAATAATTAAAAATTATAATTATATAATATAAATAAATAAATACATGCTAAAACAAATAACCTGATAAATGAAACTAAATGAACCATATTTATATTTATGCAATATTTATTTATTTGAAAAATATTACAGAATTACAAATATTTATAATTTAATATATTATATATTAAATAAATATATAGATTCTAATAACTATTAATTATAATTGATTTTAATCATTTAAATAGTTTAAAACAAACAAATAATATATAATAAATATTACATATAAATATTTATTTTTCTATTTATATGATTTTTTTAAACACTACTTGAATTCTAATATATTAAAAATAAATATATACAATTAAATATAAAATTATAACTCAATAGTTCACAATAAATGTTACAAACAAACAAACAATCTTAGTTCTTAAGCAGAAATATGGCTATCATGGAAGTACACTAAAAACAAAATAAAAAGCTTTAAAAGAAACAAAAGTCTACAAAAAAACAAATACACACACAACACAGCCCTGTTTATGGAATGACATATTTTAATCCGATAAGACAGCAAACTTGATCCTGGGAACGCTGCATAGTACTCCCAACAGGCTAAATGATTTTGTGAAATGAAAAGAAAGTGATCGCTCTGGATAATGTGAATCCATGAGCCTTGCAGCATGATTCTGATCTAGCATTAAACAGGCTCATGCCTGCGTTATCTGTGTTTACTGGGAAGAGGAATAATCACCGTGACTATTAAAGCAAATTCATGCTCAGACATGGATTCTTCTTTAAGATCCTCGTCTTCACTTGAACCTAACGATGCTGTTTCTTTGGTCCCTTCTTATTCTTTTGGTTAAATGATTTGGCTATTATGTCACTGTAGATCTCCCACAATCCTTTGCAGTGGAATAACAATTCTTAGAAGTTGCTGCAAGGTCAAACAAGGAGAGAAAATAAGACCGATAGCGAGGGAGAGGGAGAATGATCTGGAAGCACGCCAATCAAAGCCCATTAAAAAGTCAAACATTTTTGCCACTGGGAGGAGAACTGGATGTTATGTTCTCTTTTCAGAAATGGAAACTATTTCAATGATTCACACGAATGAGATATTAAGTGTTTCATTCTTTTTGCACTTTGGCTTATGGCTTTATTTACGTCTGTACTGATCTCTAATACGCTCCTGCCTGTGAGAAATGCTTGATTGAACATTTGATTTCCTGTGGCTCTGTTTGCAACTCGACAGCCATGCAATATTAAAGACCAGCTTTTTAAACGCAGGAATTATAATGAAAGGTTTAGCCTGTGTCTAGGAAACAGAACACAGACTCTCCCTGCACAGCTCTGACACTTCAAATATGCAGAGTATTAATATAAAAAAAAGTTTGATGGAGATTTTTAAATCGCATCTGTAAACAAACTAGCTACACGCTAAGCATATGGGAAATTCTTACCATTTAAGGCTGCAAAAGTATGTCGTTAATGAGCTGCACCAACACTTTTAGAAGTCGAAGGATACAGAAATGCAAAACTAACCAAGAAGGATCTTCAGAGTATGATGTCATAGAACTTTTATAAGTTACAACTTTATGGAGTTTGTTATAATATAATATATAGCTTTTGTTGGTTAAAAGAGCCCATTTTACTGACTTTCAACTTCTTCAAATCTCCAAAGAATTAAATGCCAACCCAAGTAGTGCTTACAAACAATTTATCGTGATTAATCACATCAAAAATATAAGTTTGTGTTTATACAGTATATGTGTGTGTGTATGTACTTGTAAATAAATATACACCAATACAGTAATTTTGAATACTATATATATATATATATATATGTATATACTATATATATATTGAAATGTATCAATATAATTCATAAAATTTATATTAATTTAATTAATATAAATTTATATTACACATATATATACATGCATTAGGGGTGTGACGAGATTTTGTGGCTTGATGCAACTGGTGAGAACTGGGCGATATCCTCACGATAGTGACTTGCTGTAGACAAATTGGTTTTGGTATCCGGCCCGACTCCTAAGATTTTTTGAAAAATAGCTTACCCTGGTTTTAAAGGGATATTTGTGTTATTTGTTTTTATTTATTTATATTGTTTATATTTTTTGTAGTTTTTATAGACCCCTAACATGCGTGTTTGTTTATTTATATACACATAATATATATTCACAGTACACACACACACATATATATATATACACATATATATATAAAATTATAATAAAAACAAAAACTAAAAAACACAATTAATTATGATTAATAGTTTGACAGCATTACTTACAAGCCAACTTTGTAAGAACTCAAAAATAAAGGTTGCATGACGCACATCACATTTTTATAATCAAACCACAGCACTAAACTTTCTTGAAAAAATCTGTTCATTTATTTCTAAAAAATCCTCAAAGGCATAACCTTATAAGTACATTTTGAAGAATGTTTGTAACCAAGTACTTGACGGTAGCTAATGACTTCCATAGTATTTTCCCCCCCATAGTCAATGGCTACCGTTAACTGTCTGGTTACCCACATTCTTCTAAACATCTTTTTTTTTTTATTTGCTCAAGAGAAGAAATAAACAAACAACATGAGTAAACGATAACATGATTTTTATTTTTGGGTTAACTATCCCTTTAAGGCATACCTTGAGAATTTAACTTATCAGACAGTCTAAGGCAAAAAATGGATTTTATGAAGTCAAAGTGCTGGAATCAGGCACCATGTGGATGCTCTAATATGCTGACACAATTTCACCAAGTTCAGCTAAACCCAAATCAGCTTTAATGCATGAAGGAACTGGCCTAAACCTGGGCAGTGGAGATGGTTATCTAAACCGCAGCCTTCCATCGTTTGACTCAGATGTGTGTAGGTGATGATTGCCATGTTGGAAAGGGTTGAAAATAGTATCATCACCATGGTTACACAGCACAAAGCTTCAAGCAAAAGCCCTTCTACCCAGTAACTCAGAAACAAGCACAGCTCTAAATGCGCTACAAAGCTGCATGAAACCAAGGGGTCAAAGGTTAATGGTTATTAACAAACCATTTATAACCTATTCAAAAGATAACAGTTAGCAAGGCAGTAATTCAGTTTGATAAGAGTTAGCAATTTACCAAAACAATAAGTCATTTTTTTTCAACGACGCCCTCTAGATGTCAAACGTGCAAATCTCGACACGTTCAACACACGCCTACCATCAAATATATTTTTATTAGTGACATCAGACAAAAGGCATAGTTTGCATGCAAAAAAAACCCGAATACAACGTGCAAAGACGACAAAAGTGCAAGAACGTTACTGAGACAAAAACGCAGAAAAATCGAGGATAAGACGTATTCGTGAGAAGATGAACAACCAGATGTGCGATATCTAATGCAGGTGCAACACATTTATCATCTCAACAGTTGTTTAAAAGCTAGCATATGGGATTAAACCAACAATTAATTTACGAGAATCTTCATACATTTACAGTCCATGATAATTCCGTAACAATTCCGCGATTCAGATCTAAACTAAACAGAATCGATGTGAAAGATACTCAAGTGTGCTTGCATGTGCTTATTCTCTCAACACTTTCACTTTCTCAACTACAGCACGCAGTTGACAAAACCTAAAGACTTGGCGGCAGACCACCCTGACGGATCATTTGTTTATTCTTCCCCCCCCCCACCACCACCACCAACCCCTACAAAAAAAGGCATCTTCAAACAAGCGGAACAATTGCTTTAATCGTACGCCACCAATCAGCAGCAACAACGTTCGTTTCTAAATACTCTGCAGCGCGGTGAAACAATAACCCGCGTAAGTGGGCTAAAAGTCAGCATAACCTGTTCTCAAAGCAATCCTTCCTAACAGTGCAGTCACCTAGCAGACCTGCGAAGGCTCAAATCCATATGTTTCTCTCTGCAGTGAGAGCGTGTTCAGCGTTTACTTACATGACTGCACGGAAGAGTGACGCACTCAGACAGAAGTGAAAACCTGCGTCAACATCTCTCTCCCCTTTCTTTTCCCTCTCGCAGACAGTTACGCTCTCGCACACACGCCCCTGTGCAGTCCCAGGGTGCCTGGCTGGGTCCTACCGCTCTGAAATCTAGCACGAGCCATATTAGGAAACAGCAGTTAAACATGTCACACGTAATTTACATGCAGGGGGAGTGGATAGCGCAGCTCTGTCGTAAGAGGGAGAAAAAAAAAAGAAAGAGAGAGAGAGAAAAAAAACCTGCACGCGCTGGTACGCGCATAAAACAAACAGAAGGGAAGTGAGACCCGAGAGGGGGGTTTAAAAAAGTAGAAGTGCTCTCAGGTTCAACAGTTAACCAATCGCACGCTCGCCACTGTCTAAACAAGTAGCCGGTCGTGTGGGGTAGGGGGGGTTTCCTGCCAAACGCACACGCAGCCGCGCAACTTTTCCCAACGCAGCTGAGATTTGTGCCGTGCTGTTCGCGATCGCCTAGACATAACAAACAGCAGTTCACCACAAAGGCACCCTATAAAGTCACAAAGAGCCCACACACATACACTGAACAACCCCCAATCCCGTGCAAAAGTGCTGCAGTGCTGTTAGAACTGCAAAAGACAGGCAGACAGGAGAGCGAGACCGTACAGAAAAGCAGTTCTTACCTCTCACATCATGATTAGTACTGAGTGGGCGTATGTGTGTGAGAGATCAGACGCGGGCGGCAGGCCGCGACAGCAGAGCCTCAGGCACCGGGTGGACCATTCTCAGAGAGGAGGAGAAAGAGAGAGAGAGACAGATAGAGAGAGACAGAGCGCTTAGGCTGCGCGTGTGGCTGCTGGTTGCGCCACTGTGTGTGTGTGTGAGCAGAGAGCCTGCGAGAAACAGCAGCACTGCGCAGAGCGCTGAAGTCGAGCGCCAATCATGCCGGCTGGAACCGCCCACCGACACAACCAGGAAGTGCTGCTGCCTCTACTCTGTAAGAAGGAAATGAGAAGGGGAGGGGACAAAAGGAAGGAAAGGGAGGTAAAGAAAAGAAAACGAGTGTGCTTGTGAGATTACATCGTGCTTTCCCAGGAGTCTGTCTGCTTTGGGCACCAGACTGCAGTGGGACATGCACACACACACACACACACACAGCTGCACACCTGGTGCATTGTGCGGCAGCCTTATCTGCTGCTGGGAAAGTCAGGACTTGGTCTTAATTCGACTTTAAATCATCACTATCTGGGTTACAGCCATTTCGGGAGGGACGTATATCATCACACGAAGCCTCTTCCCAATAATCCGCTTTGAAATGCGTGATATATTTACACCATGAGCTATTCATTAAACGGCATGGAGAACTGGGTTGTGTTCATTTGCTTCACCGATGTTAATACTAACAAACTCCCACATGGCCGAGAATTTAGAGTCCCTTTAAACCACACAATACTTTCCTGGACGGCAATAAAGCCTTGAAACTGGGACATTAATTCATTATCTTTTGGGGAAATAAATGCTTTATTGCGCTATTTGCATACTTGAGCCTCGCCCAGCTATGACTGCGGTTGTGACTATCTGACACACAACTCAGGATGGAATAATCGTAATACTAAAGTCAATAGAAAAAGGAAATCATCCCTCTGCTGTTGTTCGCACACCCTTCGATACAAGGAATTTTGTTTTGGAGAGAATTGTTTAAAGATTCACTTACAGTACGCGGGTACGGGAAGGGAAGTGTGAAAAACTCAATGTGTGTGGGGTCAGAAGAGCTGTTGTATTGATGGGCTCTTTTAAATTACAGCTTGAGGGCCATTAAATGTCAACAGCATGTGCTTAAGAGAAAACTGCTAACACGAGCTACAAACCAGTGTTATTTAAGTATTATTTATATAGTATTTATTCATATTTTCAATGAGCCTTTGTTTTTCTTTTTCATTTGAATTTATATTTAAGTTTTTTTATGTGCTCTTTTTTTTCTGAATTTTTGTCATTTTAGTACTTCGGCCTAAAATTATTTGAGCTAGTGGCCAATACAAATTTGGTCGTTTTTTTAGGTTTCTAAAATTAACTAATTAATTTATTTTTTTGTCTTTTATTTTATTTAAGCTAAAATCCATCCATTTTAAAAAAGGAAGAAATAATCTATTTGGAAAGACCAACCAGAGAGACTTGGGTCAATTTAAATGTATTTAAAAAAAAAGCTTATAAAAGTTTATCTGTAACAGCTGATATACTCTTGTGACAAAAAGAAAATATATAATTAATTGCAGAGAAACACCTAACAACCAAGACATTAGCCAAACGTTTGTAGAGGTCAATCAAAAGCATGTCAATCCAAATGATACAATTTGACTAATTAAAACAGAATGCAGAATATACTTTCTAAAAACTTTTTTATGCACATTTATTCCATAAATAATAACACCTTTTATAAACGATGCCTATTTTAGCATCTACCATCATTTAGGCTTTGTGCTTGAATCTTATGGTTAAATAATAAAACATAACCTTACTTAAACATAAACAGAAATATAATTTGACATCATAAAATGAATTCTTGTTAAAAGTACAACTGTAAAGTCAATTTCCCCATGTCTAGACATCAGGGTGGTTCATGTGGCCATTTAAACACCTAATAAACACAATATTAGTTATACACACTAGTGTACTACTTTTGTTTTAAATGAAAACAAGTAGGCCCGATATCAAAATGTTTATCCTGATTAGGTATTCTTTGGCAGAAATCAGTGATAAATTTATGATAATTTATGCAGTTGACACCAAGACCACAGTTCAACTCTGGTTTATATTAACAGCCACACAAACATACACTCTCATTTCACTCTGACTACCTCTTTCCTCATTACCTTCAACTGACCGATTCATTCAGATATTACTCATAAGGGAAAATATGTCTTATCCAATAGTTCCTGTCTTTTTCCTTTACGCTCATACTTTAGTGTCCTCATACTCCTAAAAGCTTGTTCTGGAATTAAGAGTGATGAAAGTGGCAGAAATAGTCACACAAGAAGGGAAAACGGTCATACTTTCCACTGAAACAACTCTCGCTCACTCTCTAGTGAAATGGAAATCTATTAGCAGACTGCTAAAATGGCCTAATACTCAAGTTTTGCATCCCTAGGATTTTACATGTGCATCTCTCTCAATGTCTGGGACAAAATTAGCTAACTGTTAAAACGCATTACCTTCTTTTTCAGTAACATGACCTTGTTCAGCCGGTTTCAAAACTGTCTAGCATTGAATTCTGTCCAGCTGGGAAGTCTGATTGGTTTCAGTGAATTAGTCTGTTAATAGTTGTTTATATAAATAATGATTCAGTAAATAACACTCTGATTAATTTTTAACTCTGAAGCTTTTTATTTAAAACTATTTTTTAGGCAAACGCTGCTTTTCATCACTATGCTTTTAACTTTGAGTGATGAGTTTAAATGAGTGAACTTTCTCATTTTAGCAGCTGCATTTAATGTATTATAATTGAGTTAGATTAAGTTAGGTTATATAATTAAATTTAAGTCCCGTCACCAAAGGTTTTATGTTTTGTGACAAGTAAATGCTACAACTGGCATGTTAATCTGATAAATCTTTTTTTTTAATGTTTGAAAGATGTTTATTATGTCACAGTGACATTTATTCTTTATTAATGGATTTAAAATTTATATAAAATCTTTAAGTAACATTCTACATGTCTTTAATGTCACTTTTGATCATATTAATGCACCCTTGCTAAATAAAAATATAAATTTCTTTAAAAATAATCATAATTAAATCATTTGAACTGTAGTGTATATTGATACAATATAGTTTTTGTAGCTAGCTACTCTTTTAAAAGGGCAGCCTGGCTGTACTATATATTCAAATTAGCTTAGCTTTTCAGTTTTGAAGTAACTTCTGGTGCGCAAACACAAGGGTATGCCTGCACAACAAATACATATTCATGTGGACTGTTTATGTTTTCCATCAATGCATCACAATGGATAGAGAAATGAGTTAAAGCACAAGCTGACTGGGGTGACTTGATTTATGTCAGCCTGGCCTCGTGACATCAGAACTCCTCAGAATTTTCTTGACCTCTCTGCGCCAAACTCACTGACTCACCAAACAGAAATCTAGACACGGACATGATTGTCAAACTGAATTTTCTAGCTACAGACACAACGTACCTCTCTTTCTCAAAACCTCATACTGTACCATCTCTCACTGGTCTCTCTTCAGTGCTTCACCATTTATAGCTTAGACGTGTCTGAATGAACAAGTTGAAAAGAAAGGAGTGAAAGTGATTGGGTGTGGCTGTTTACACAGTTAGTCAAAGTCACTGGGCTCGGCTGTACATAGTTTATAGAAAGTAAAGCTGGCTGAGAATTCTGGTGTAAAGCAGTCTTACCCAGGCAAATGTTTAACTACCAGCATAAAGTCTGGTCCTCTTGTCTAATTTCAACAAGACGAGATTGTCTAAGCAACACAAACTTGGGGTCGGTAACATTTTGTCAAATGTTTAGAAACCCAGCAAACATTGTGTGAAATATTCTATTTTTAAAACGTAATTTACTCCAGTCTTAAGTGTCACGTGAAGTCATGATGATGATTTTCTGCCCAAGAAACATTCATTATTAGTAATAATGTTGAAAAAATGTGTGCTGCTAATAATTTAATTACTGGGAATTTGTGTTTTAACTTTTTTTTTCCCAAAATGCTTGAATGAAAAGAAATCTTTTGTATCATTCAGTGTTTCCCCTGCCATTATTTTAGGGTGGCCTGACCTCACCTGAAAGGTAAAGGTAATTTTACTTTTTCTATAGCATCAAATTACAACAGAAGTCATTTAAAGCTATTTTAGTATAAATTCCACATCTCTGTGTTAATGGTGCAGATGCTCGGTTTCTACTGTACTGAGGCGTGTGTGACGTGTTTTTCAGCATCTCCCGTCTCAGTATGACGACATAAATACATAAAAACAACATCACAGCCGCTCTGAGCGTCACTTCATGAGCATGTGACCGTTTCATAGTAAAATCCTGATATCATATAGCTACACACAGAAATGTAAAAGTATTCAAGGCAACTCATCAAAATAAAAGTTTGGTTTATTTTTATGTTTTTTTTTTGTAACACTAAATCCCATTTATTTCCCATTTTTTAAAATTAGTGTTTATGAAAACAATTTAATAAAAAAATTATAATAATTAATAGTGCGCTAAGCTCAATTTTGTTACACTTTTAATAAATTGATATTAAATTGTTTAAATTTCATTATACTCATTACTTAGACATGTTTTTCTATTAATAAAATATAATTAAACCTTTTAATGTGCCTCCCCACCCTAAGCCGAAACCTAGAGGAAACACTGTCATTATAAGTGTTAGAAATGCTTTTGAATGGTAGTGTGTGCCTACATCTTATTTTGTTTTAACGTGTCAAAAATTAAAGGTGCGATAATAAATAATACTACAATATGGAAAAAATGTTTTCAAATAAAAGTTTTACAAATAATATCTGTGTATATTGTATGTGAAATAGCATACTTGTAAAAACAGCAGAATTTCTGCCTGTCAAAAAGTTTCAAAATCCTTTCTCCAAATTAAGAACTTGATCATCAGATATTTTTAGGGGCCGGATATTTTGGTCAATCATGATTTAATCAAGTTTAGAGAAGTACTGATCATTTTACAGAAACTCAAAACTTGCATAACAGACCACAAGTTACAGAAATAAAATAAAGTATTATGATAGTATCTATCTACCAAAAATTTGCTGCCACTAATCTGGCAAACTTTGCCAAATTTAGTGACTAGTTCTTCAACTCAATTGTATTGTTGTACACAGATGATACTTTCAACAGACATTTTATTTTATTTTAATTTTTTGTTTATTTCACATAAACCGGTGCCTAAAACTACATCCACTCCCTCTGGCTTCATTCACTCCACCACATTATAGCAGTGTGGAGAAAAAGTCCCTTCTGGTGTTAAAACCCATTTGCAGATCATCAGTTAATCATGCGGCTTATGTGAACCCGGGGCCATTTTGAAGCATGCAAAATATGAAAGTCACACCTGAACATGGAGCGGAGACAGGAAGTTCGCATTCAGAACAGGAAATAAAAACCATAAGGTAGCAAAGACAACAGTCGGCACTATGTTTATCAGAGATCTCTGCATGATGCCTTGCGTTTTGAGCTCCCAAATCTGTGCCAGATACACTGAACGAGGCAGAAATTCTTTACTGCTCACAAAAAAGCCTCAGTCTCAGTCCTCTCTCTCTTTCTCTCGTCTCAGCACTGGTATGTGTCAGGACGCTGTAAATTGTGCTGGCTGGTGGATGTGAACTCTTCCTGGGTTAGAGAATATTCTCATTACTCAGTAAGTCCGGACACCTCTCGCCATCCAATAACCTCATTTAAACCCTGCAAACCACCCCCTTTTCTCTTGCACAGTCCCACATATCTTTTATATTTTATTACATTATCTGAGCAGAGCTACTCAAAGCAAAATGATCTATTAAATTATTCAGTAAAATCCCTGCTTTTTGGAATATTACGCCTTCTCTCTGAGCACGGTTTGATAAGACAACAGCTATCGTCTGACTAGCGTAAATGCGACTCAGGGGTTCGGCGCTGGGCATAGGTGTCTAGCTGCATTGCTGAAAGTCACCGGCGGTGTTTCAAATGCCCTTGATAAAAGGAGCATCGTGCTGGCCTACTTTACTGATTTATCAAAGGCATTCAGGCCTTGAGTTACTACAGCACCCAAACTAAAGCACTGCCCTACATCACAATGCTACAACTACTTTTCTAGCAGAATTACCTTTGATGATACAATAATCGCTTTTCAAATACTATTAAACGATTTCCGAGCTACTCTTCAGTCTTTGTGACGTCGTCTCATTATTTAGCCCCGGAATAATCTAAAGCTGTAGCGAACTGAAACGCAAAGGCAGCAAAACTCTGTGTTTTACAGGTTTACTGATCTCTGGAGGCCTTCTCCTCACAGGCAACAACACTGATGCTTTTTCATGGCTTTCTGAAAACTATATTTACACATCTGCAGTGTCTTTATCACCTAGTGAATCGATCTTTTCACAGAAGTAATAGCAAATCTCATAAAGCTAATTTTTTTTGTGTAGAAACATGGTTTTCTTGTTAGTGCTCCCATATCCATTTATATTTTAACATATTGGCAAGTTTAACCTATATTTTACAAAAAAAAAAAAAAAAAAATATATATATATATATATATATATATACACATAAATAGAAGAAGTTCTTTAAGTGGTCCAGTTGTATACATATACATATTAAAGAATTGTTGTTATTCTTTCATTAAATGTTATAACTATTCATTTATGAAATGTGTCATTCTTTCAAATTATTAAATTTACTATTATATATATATATATATATTTGTACTTACACACAAGCCTCATTATATGTCATGATGTCATTATTTAATATTAAAAGTTTGACATTAAAAGCCCAAAAACTATTCATAATATTAAACATATAAGTAATATTGTAATACATTTTTGCAATGTAATGAAAACACATTTTATTTGTGCAAAATACATAAAATATATATATATAATGTTATGGATTCATCATTAAATAATAATTAATTTATTAAATGTGTCACTCTTTAAACCCATTTGACGTTAAATGTTAGTCCAGGGGCTCTATACCCACTAAATTAGGAAACTAGTTTTACTTGTCGAAACAGTTAAAACAGGAAGTTTATGACTAACAGTGAGTGAGTAGTTCTCAGTTTGCAAATGTCCTCTTTTGGAGCAAGATCTTACAAAACCTAACAAAGCCTAACAGTGTTTGACCCAAAGCGTGTTGAGAAAGCAGCATTTCACTTCAGTTTGCTAAGACAAACAGGAAGACATGACAACAGCTCTGGATGACTAAACAGAATGGATGTTTATCTCCTCCCGCCAAATATTATCACCGGCTACAGATGCAACAAACAAATGAACGTCACACCAAACATTAACGCCTTACAAGAGTGTCTTAGAGAAAAAACCCAACAGCTTAATGCACTAATAACAAATCGTCTTTTGACCATGCATTCATAAGCGATGTCGCAGATGTATTTTACATGCAGCCATGCTTGGCAGCAGATTTACATCACTGATTCTTCAAACTGACTTTGAATACAGTCAAATTAGTTGTGTAGCAACGTCCGAAGAGAGAGAGAGAATGATCAATAGCTACTATATCACTTCAGCAAAGTCCAACAACTTCATGAAATGGAAATTTACAAAGTGATACATACGTAAAAGGCCATGTAAACGGCTTGCATACCAGAACTTGAGCGTTCACGAGACAGAGACACAAGAGGAAGTGATCTAGTGTGTTAGAATACACACACACACACACACACACACACACAAAGGCCATTTCAAGAGAAAACAATATAAATATGTATAAAGTGTACAGTAAGTATCTACATTGAAATGTATTTAAATATATTAAGAATTACAATAATTGCATTATATTGTTGTATATTATTACTAAATGCATAGTATAATAATAAAATATTTGTATGGTTACGAACAGCAAAATCTAAAATCATTTTACAGTCAAGATCTTGCAAATAAAGCAATCAGGTTTTAAAATTGACATTTTTACAGTGTATTGTATATACATACTGAATACAGACTCCAGAAACAAATTCTAAATATTCATAATGCAAAACTTTTTGCACACAAAACAATGAAAAAATGTGTATAAGAAAGAACTCAAAAGGTTACAAATCTACATCACAGTGTGTAACTGTTAGCGTTTTTAAAACTGTATATATCACACATATAAATTAATTACGACACAAGCACTTGTTTGCCAAATATTGCCTTTTGTAAATCATTTGAGCTATAGACGCAGAGAGAACATATAGAGTAAATGTGTATAACTGAAGCTGTTTGTGTTAGTTTAGTTCTTACCCGCGTGTAGTGCGAAACTGTATCTCCACTGAGAGTGAGACAGGAACTCACACATGGGTCACCAGCCAATGTGGCTCACCGCAATGCATTCTGGGCCAGATACTAACGTATGCCCCGGTGTGTCACAGTGCACGACAACGCATAGTGTAGCATGCATGCAAAACACAGCGTTAAGATGTTTAAAGGGGTGCATGTGTTTACCGTTTCAATGTGTGATCACATGATAAAGCACAGACTGGAGCAACTGTGAGCCTGTGTTCAGCGATCACTCTCTCTATCGCCATGGAAACCTGCTTTTATCTTATTTGCATCTGGGTGTACCAGCCGCAGAGAGAGCTGTGTCATTTTCCCCTAGAAAACACCACTGCCCTCCTCGGAGAGTTCTCAAAGAAGTTGGCCACACTTGCTTCACACACTTTCCCGAAACTTAGAAAAATACACTGCGACTACCCTGTTTAGAATTTCATACTAGGAAACACACCCTAAGCTTCAAAAAGAGGAAACAACTTTCATACACTGCTAAAGATAACACAGCACGTCTTACACAGGAAGAGGGTTTGCAATTGCTTTATACAGAAGCCCCAGATGACTATTTTAGCATGGGAGTCACACTTAAAAAAAGGACATGCTTTAAAAGGTTTAAACCAAGTGGTTTCTGCAAACAAATAATGTAAAATCATTGAATGGTATTGTTTTATGATTTGACATTTTACTGTAAGAAACATCTTTTTGTGTCATGTTTTGACATTTCTTTAATGTGGGTCACTGCATGCATGTGTGAAAGCATGTACTTTTTATCTGTTTTGCATGTGAATTAGTGTGTGCATACACAGTGTTTGAGGTTACTTGAGGTCTGTAGTTCACTCATGCCAGGTGTGTTATCTCAGACGCTCCACATGACTGAGCCGATGGTACAGTTCCTCTTCTAAACTCACTCACCTGGTACAAAAAACACTCACACATCTCACTACTGCAACCCCCCTCGGGTGTTACTTACACTAATGCGAGAGAGAAACAGATTTAAGACTAGTGTGTTTGTACAAATGAAGTCTCTGGTCAAATGCGTTGGAGAACCGAGTTCTTACAATGATAAAAATAGATGTTTCGGGTCAACATGAAACTGAAAGCTGAACATATTTTTCTTCCATTATCTACTGAACATTGAATGTGTACGGAAGGTTTTTAACCCTGTAAAATTGATTAGATCACAAAATGGGGGTGTTGCTCATCAAAACATACCAGGATGTTAATGGCAGTTTGCTGTAGATTGTGCAGGTTTACATCATTTCTTGACTTTGAGGAGTATTTTAACCTGGAACATGGCATTTCAATGGTAATTACAATCATTTATACTATTATAATGAACTTTAATACTTCAGTGAAGTTTTGGTATTGTTAACTGAAACTACAAGTTTTAAAACAAAAACCTTTTTATCAGTTTAAATAAATCTGAAGTAATATAAAATATAAATATTAAATTAAAAACTAAATTGAAATCTGAAAACTGAAATAACCGAAATGTGATTAAGTGAAAATACAAAAATTACTAAATCAAAATAATTTTTAATGATCAGGAAACATTTTTTTAAAATAAAATATAAATGACCAAAAAAAAAAAAAAGATTAAATAAAATGTAAAAACAATTTAAAATATTATATATAATTAAATTATTACATTAGTATTATTATATTTAATTATATTAGTATATAATATTAAAATAATACTATGTTGATTCACTATTATTGCATATTAATGCAATGAAGAGATTCACCCAGTAATGAACAATCTGTCATTACTTATTCACTTATATGTCATTCCAAACCAATGATGTTTTTTCTTTTGGTAAACTCAAAGCAACTGTGGACTCCTTTAACTTTCATTGCATGAACAAAACACTTCTCAAGACACTTCTCACAATATCTTCATTAGTATTCCATGAACAAAATAAAGAAGTAATGACACAAGGTTAAGTAAATGATGACTTTTAAGTACAGGAAAAATAGAGTACTTGAATTTCATGTTGGCCATTTATCCTTAGGATGTCAAACAAGGTACTTTTTAAGCTTCAATTATGTTAAAAGAGAACCTTCCCAAGTTCCAATTACACTATGAGATGAACAAAACAAAAAAAAAAACATTAAGTTTTAATAAAAATCTAATAAAACCAAATAAAAATGGAAAACTTTCAAGTACCAATAAGAGAATCTTAGCAATAATTGTTCAGCAACAGCATAACTTATTGTGCTCCAAAGATTCCAATGAATTTCCAAAGAAAAGCAATCTGTGGTTTTCTGAAAGATAAATGGTACCTGAAACCAAAACACCAATAACTTCCCATCAAAAACCTACCCAACAGCTGAACCGAAGAACCTTTAGAGTGATGCAGAGAAAGAGGAATGAATAACGAGGGCACTTGGGGAAATGAACCACCGAGAGAAAGAAAGCCTGCTCAACATACAATGCCTCATTTCAAACCTTTCCAAGCTCACTTCTAACCTGGCACGTCGCTGAATATCAGGACGCCAAACATCCTTAGCTTGTGAAAAACCCATTCCAACAGCATTCCCAAGCCACCGGTGAACAGGAAGTCCCCGTCTAGCCCTCTGAGTAATGGCACACAGACAGTCTGCGGTCCTACCTGACTCTGAGCCGCTCAGATCCAGTCCCGTATGTCCTCTCTGCTGTCTGCCGACAGGAAGCACATTCAGTCCGTCCCTATTTACAGTCCCCTGGCACTGCAGTACGGCTCACAGCTGGTGCATTCCTGCTCCGCTCTGCCTCAGCTGATGGAGAGAGGAGAGATAGAGGAGAACCGACAGGGAAAGAGAGAAAAAGAAAATGCAGGGTAAGAACATACTGTACAAATCATCTACTGTGAATGTGGGGTCAGCAGATGCCGATTAGCCAATGAGTGTCTCGATTCCTCGAACACGAGGAAACTGCATAATGCACCTCTTATCATTTTATCCATTTCCCAGCGACCCGCATGAACAGAAGCATTATGATTCAAAGCAGACACATCAGCAGTTATTGACGTCTCGCTGATGATACCTAGAGCGGCGACTATCGAGTAACAAGGCCATTTTCTTGTCCTCATGTCGGTTAGTCATCGCTCAAATCCAATTAAAATGCAGTTAAAGACCAGATGACTTCATAATCAGAGTTTTATAGTCCATTTAGTCCACGTTTGTGAGTTCTGAGACCATGGATGTGTAGTGTACTAGTACAAGTTGGAAGAAAAAAAAACACTATACCGTTCAAAAAGTTTGAGGTCAGTACAATTATTAAAAAGAAACTAATATTTTTGTTTAATAAGGATGTACCTAATTGATCAACAGTAAAGACCTTTAAAATGTAACAAAACATTTTAAATTAATGCTGTATAAAATATATATATAAAAAATTAAATCATGATATATTAAAATGTTTGTCACCAATAAAATGGTCTCCTGTCTGTTTTTTACTAATTTGTTCACTTGCCCTTTAATTTTTTGTGTCTAGTGATAATAAGTAGCAAATCAAGGTTGCCTGCACTGTGACATCATAATACAATTTAAATTATTATAATTACAAAATGTCAACTCAGAGATTCTTCTATGAAGCGTTTATGTCTAAACCAGAAATTATTACTTTCTATTGCAACGCCAAAATAGGTACCTATGCACAAAGAAAATTATAGTCATTGAAGTGGATCTTCAATCATAAAGATTTGTAACTTGTGAAGAGACAAGGATCTGCACTGACAGTCACAAAACTTGAGCGTGATGGAAAAAGACTAATGAAGTTAGCCAAAAAAACATTACTGTGTATAGATTTTTTACAGAATAATATAATTACATTATTACAATATTTTATTATCATGATATAATAATTATAAATAATCATACAATAATATACTTGTATATTTTAAATATTTAATTAATAATTCTAATTGTTTTCCGGGATGCCCTTAATCTCAAATGTGCCTCAATTTCAATGTGAACGATGTCAATACAGCATTTATAAAACAATCCCACTAGCCTTTAATGAACATATTGTGATGCTCTATAATGTTGATAAACAATACTGAATGCATATAATCCTACCGGTGGCAATAACTAAAACATAACTGCGTATAAAGAATGCTTCTATCCAAATAGTTTCGAGAAATGCTCTAATTATCATAGCACACAAAAACTTCAAAGCTCCAGATGGCTGTTTGACTCATCTCAGCTGTTAGGATGCTTTTGATTATGAATTTAATCCTGTGTAAATGGAAAAAAGGATTAGACTCTGAGGGAGAGAGAAACAGAAAATGAGAGGAAGATACCAGACAAGACTAAGCTGTCTTGAGGATACACATTTTTTAATTCTGACATAATCATATTGTTCATGCTCGCTTGCTCCCAGACGATCACCAGCAAGTTAATGAATGGTACATTCACATGTGGCGCACGTCTGTTAATGCAGAGCTCTCCTCATTCTTAAAATCATGATGCTCTCAGCTCGTGATGTCACTTGGGCTCAGCCAATAAGACGAAAGGCAGACACACTGAATGATAGATACACTGATGGACTGCTGTGACTGGTCAGATCAATAGAGACATGTTCAGAGGTGCCTGCATTTCTGTTCTTCAGAGGTCCATCAATACACTTTTAACATTTGATTTTAGATTTTACTGTTTAAAATAAAATGCATAAATACATCAGTCACACAGTGCAGTGGACCAAATTCAGAACTGAAAAGCTAAGTGTGAATTTGAGTTAAACTGACCACACTTCACAGGAAGTTAAATTGGAAAGAAAGAAAGAGGAATTTACTGAAATGAAATTCAATTAAGTTCATTACAGGTGAGGCATTCAGGGAAATGTAGTGTTATTCCACCCTGATCCAGAATAATTTAGAATGAATGTTATAATGATAAATAGAAAGATAGAGAGAATGATAGGAAAGTATAATGATGGATAGAACAATAGACACATTTACAGACAGAGATATAGACAGATAGATGGACAGACAGACAGATACTGTAGACGGACAGACAGACAGATAGATATAATGATAGGAAGGTATGATGATGGATAGAACAATAGACACATTTACAGACAGACAGACAGACAGACAGACAGATAGATAGATAGATAGATAGATAGATAGATAGATAGATAGATAGATAGA
>JAUCNO010000385.1:622848-636551 GCA_032353835.1 Enteromius viviparus
AGGCCAAGTGATTAGCACACCTGATTCTGATCATTTGAATGGGTGAGCGAAAACTTTTGGTAATATAGTGTATTTATCATGACTCCAATCATTCACCTTTTGGTCCTTCAAGGCCTGTATCAGAATTTTTCATGACTGGAGGCAAGTGTCCCTCACGGTAGGCGATCTACTCTTTAATGAGGCTGGATTTTAATTGGCTGTGATTCCCTACTGTTCCTCTTACATAAGCAGCCCTGTGTCCAAACCAACCTATAGAGAGCGCTGGTGTTTGAATGCACATGCTTCTGCACACAGCGCCTACAGCTAAACAGGCCAGGAGGTCTCGGAGAAGAGCTAAGTGAATGTGAAGCGATGCAGGCTGTGGTGATTTACCCTCACGTTGCTCTGAGAAATTTGTGACCATTTCCATCCTAAACCTACCTTGCAGTGAGATTTCTATATAATGAGTCTCGTTTTCACTGACACACATGTATTTATAGACATATTCTCTGTTACCCTTGATGAAAATCTTCAAGGAGGTTAACCGGCCTGAGTTCGCCCGCTGCTCCCCCTGTGGCAGTATTTATAGAACAGGTGCCATTCTCCAACCACGCCACAGAGACCTCCAGGGATGGATAGCACACGCATGTCATTCTTCATTCTCCCTTTCTTTCATTTTTCTACTGCTTAAGCTCAGCCACTTTATACAACACAACAAATTTAGTTGGCCAAAAAATATCACTCTGGTGGCCATGTATCTAATTATACACAGCAAACCGTGGCCTTTCCTCTCAGCTGTGTTGCATGCATACATGCATTTCCTTTTCTTATCCTTGACACATTTAACGGATCAATTTTCTCGCAAAGTAGGCCAAAGAAGCGCATGCTCACTAAAGGATAGGAACCGATGAGAGAATGGGAGCTTTTAGCAAGTAGATGTGGAATACAGACAGACTCCTTGCCATCTCGTTGGTAGCAAATCTTCATTTTCTAGTTCAATGGTGCTTGATCGCAGATGACTGACTGTAAACATGTTCACATCCCAATCACTATATAATGCAGAGATTGTACTTGGCACGATTTGCTTCACCTTTGGCTTATTGCTGGTGTAATTTGAAGAAAAGCTTGATGGCAAGACCTATCAACAATATCTTTTCAAGGGTTGTGCTTCATTCAGAATTGAATTTGAGAATGGCTTTTCTAGAATTTGATTTTGAATTTAGAAGAAAACAGGATGCAGAATTAATTATAAATTTGAATGTATATGTAGAATTAAAATTATGTAAGTTTGTCGACGCGTAGTATGAATGTTAAATTGATAAAAGTTTAAAAAAGTTTTTTGGATGGATATTTGAAGTCCCACCTATCAAATTTTGGTTTATACATTTTATTATTTATGATGTTTCATCGTATGTAGTACGAACACTTCATCTTATGGGAATGCATTAGCTGTATTACCTTCTTTAATTAAAGTCCTCTTCCTTTTATTCTAATTTGACATCATCTATTATGGGCAGTTCCATTTAATGAACTGAACGGAGACAATTGTACAGTTCAGAATTTTGCAAAATCCAGCTTATTACCAGCATATGTTCTGTTTTGGATGTGATCTATAGCATTGAATGTTGGTGCTTGGAAAATGTCATTTTCTTCAGTGTTTTTTTTACTGATGCAGAATGTGTTTGCCGGTGGGGTTGGAAAAATAAATAGTTTTGCCTTTGAGTTGAGTTCATTTTTCTTACCCCATTGGATTTTTTTTGTTTTAAGCATACGGGTCAATAAATTATGCTTGAATCCTCTGAAAATCTCACTTGAGTACTTTGGATTCTTCATGATATGAATCCTATTTTAAGTATTTAGATATGTTTACAGGTAAGCCAGACATTGTAGTTTTGGTGGAGCAGTTTTAACTAGTGCAGACAGACATTACGTTTTTAACCACGTCTGTTGTTGATAATGCTTTCACGTTGTTGTCTTGAAGAATAAAGCGTTGATTGAGGGTTTTGTTTATATACTGTTCGTCTTCTTTGTAGAAGGGAAGGACGTCTTAATTGTTATTGGCTCTGTCCCTGCAGCATTTCCTGTTTTCATGTAGTAGCGTTGAGGCATGGAGTGTCCCTGGTTTTCAGCATTTCCCTCCATCACTCATAAAGAGCAACGGGAACGGGAGGCGACACTGCCAGTCTACAAGTAGCCATTCATTAACATTACATTCGGCTACTAGTGTGGGGAACCGCATACTTTTGAAAGATGACGGACTGCTCCAAAATGAGCACTTTTTAAGGCCGGAAAATAGTCTTTGCTTCCATTAATAACCTTTTACAAAGCAGCCTAGACGTTTTTGTGCACAGTATGACACCAGCGCAGCTGTGCTTGGATACATTAACGGGTGCTTACACTAATTTCTCAGTTTCATCAACTCATTTTGCCTTTAAAAGAGCTTTGTTTTATGAAGTTCTTTTTCAAATTCTATTGTAGGAATATGGCATTATGCATTATGTTGTCAGGCAGGGTGTGTCATGTTATTATTGTGGCATTCTCTTTACAAATAAACTAACATCATACGGACATGTTAGTGTAAATTATTAAATCATTTATTTCTTTTTTGTTTCTTCTCAGCCACATAGCAACACACACAAAACCCCTTAAAAACAGGTTGTACAGGTAACTTTTATGCATATCGGGCACCATGAAGATTTTCTTCAGATACTATTTGTCTTATGTTTTACTTCTCTTGATTTTTGTTTTATGGAGTTTGCCGAATAATTTTGTTTTTAGTTTGTCTTTCTGTTCATCAGTTTGAAACACATAATCAAGTGTCAAAGGTCAGAAGCATGTTGAAGTTCAAATTTTGGAGGATTTTCAATGGTTTAAATTGCGTCTACTTTCAGTAATATAGCAAATGTCTTTGTTACATGCAACCAGCTGTAAGTTAATGGTTGTATTAGAATGAACTGAAACAGCTTATGGTCATTAAGTTCCTAGGTAATGCTTTTAAATCTGTTAAAATAATTAAAACAGGTTGTAACTCATTGTTTAACATTCTGCACATCAATCTCAATGACTGTGCGTGACGGTTATTCTCATGTCTTGCAGAACCTAAGCAATATTCTGTGTATTTTAAGACATCTGTTACTGCATTTATTTGATCAAAAATATGGTAAGAGTTTAAAATATTATTGCAATTCAGAATAACCTTTTTTCAATTTGAATATATTTCAAAATACAATTTATTCCTGCAAAGGCCAGGCTAAATATTCAGCAGCAGTTGCTCCACAGATTTGGTGCTAATGACACAACTTCATCCTAACTTCATATTGGCATCAAATCAGCAGCCCATATTTCTGGATTTTTGATGCATGAGGTTTTTTTTGTTGTTAAAAAGACATACTGGAAATGTTTTATTGGCCGAACCATTTCAGTCATGTGACATCCTGTATTGCATCTCTGCAAAATAAGATCCATTGCAGCCCGTTTTAATGCACGTTTATGAGTTGGCCTTTAGAAAAAAGTTTGCCGCAACCGGTGCTATTCGAGATCACCCAGTCAAATAAAATACCCGAGCACTTCCTTTTTGAATCATGTAAACCTCACTAGGTAATCTCTACTGCTCATGCAAATTCTGTGGCTGCTGTTTATCTGATACGCTCACCTCAAACAGCTCACTGTGGTTGCGGCGCTGCAAATGGCCTACTGGCTAGATGTTGCATGCTTTCCAGGAGCAGCCGTGTCACTTCCTCCTCACGGTCTGGGCGTCTGCAGTGATTCAAACCTGCGCTGACCACAGGGTCAGTGTAACGTACGGAGGAGGGAGTGCAGTGGAAGTGGGTGCAGCTTGTTGTGCGCTCGCGCTGCTCAGAGCAGGAAATGCTTTATTAAAACGGAGCCACATTCGCTGTTTGACCCCAGTTTTCTCTCTTCCTCTTCCCAGCATCATCTCCTCGCTTGACTGCAGTGAAGTGGTAAAGAGACAAGAGCTCTTGTTTTATACGTACACTCAGGGATTGACAAGGTGGGGGGAGGGGTTTGGCCTGTCGCTATGGCAACAACACAGTTTCTCGGCTCCATCCACCCACGTGGTTGTCGCCGTGCGCATGTTGGCCTCTTTCCCCCCCACACACACACATAGCCTCACGGTTTCAGGCCGGTCTCTGAATGAGACTCCTGCAGGACTTGAGGGACAGTTGTAGCCTAGATTAGAGTGACTTTTCTGGCTTGCGCGCTCAACTGCTGCCAGCGTGTCTCTGGTGTTATACAGGCCACTCGTGCTGGGCTGTAGCCCGAGGTGCCGCCATATCCTACATCCCAAACTGCTCTCCTATTTCCACTCTTCTTGGAGTAATTATTGGGCCTAAGAATTGGCAAGTGGTTTTGGGATGCTGTTCAGCCCAGATTTTGTGAGTTTTCCCTGATTAATTTGAGTAGGAAACGGTGCTTGTTCAAGAGGATGGACATTGTTGAACTAGAACCTACTGCTGTCAGAGTTTTGAGATTCAACTTTGACGTTAGCATGTTCCTGAACTACAAACTAAAATTCATATATTCGCAAACATGTTAAATGTGTAATTTTTTTATTTTATTATTACTATTAAACCGGTGATTACTAAACAAAATGCTCCTATAAATTGATAATATTATAATTCAAACATTCTTGCATAAGTCTACCTCAACTTCTGCTCTAAACTATAGGGAGCTCTTTTGCATTACTGTAAGGTTACATTTAACAACAAATTTAATTTATTTTTAAACAAAATATTTTTTGTAAACTTTAACAAACTACCAAGCTCTGGACACTGATAACTTGGCAAAAGGCAAAAAAAGTAATTTTTGCAATTTTGATTATTTTGACCCATTGCTGTCTATTTCTACAATTATGCTTGTTTTGTGCTCCATGGTCAAATATTGTCAAATGTAACTTATTCTTTTGCTAAAACAGAATTTTTAAAGTCATATGAGATCGTTGGAATATCTTAATATTATCAGTGTTGAAAACACTTGTGCTGATTAATATTTCTGTGGAAACTGATGATACTCAAAACTCAAAAATGATAAGTCGAACGATAAGTCACTTATCCTGCTTGTCATAACTGTACTTCTCTTCCCTCCGTTTAAAAGTACAAACATGCTCTTTCCCCTTCCTAGTTCTGCTCCAGCTGAGCTGCTCGTCCGGTAACCGGGAACTGAAGCCGAAGCGTGTCAGCAGGTCTGCACTGTACCGGCTCCAGACTATAATAGCTGCCCTCATATTTCTAGGTCTTTTAAAAAAAATTGCATAGAGAAACATTTGAGTTATGAATATGCCTAATACTGGATGAGGAGGAGGGCCGGCTGTTCAGAGAAGCTAAATGCCTAATTTAAGAGGAGCGGCTGTCTGTCCTCGTACACAAAGCAGAAGGAGAGAGGGAGCGAGAGGACAGCTGCTGGAAGGGTGGAGTGTATGTTGGGGGGTGTTGTAATCTTGTGACAGGATCACGAGAAATAAATCAGACGCTTTAAATTATTCTATTTCTTTTCCTCGGCTCGTCTGGGAAGGGTTTGGAGGCGGTACCGCTCGCTTCATGAATGAATGAGTGTGTTTAGAGCTCAGTCAGAGGAAACGCCATATTTAATTTGATGTGAACGAAAACAGCACGGTGAGGGATAGAAGCACAGACTGTGATACTGGCCACGGCTAAAATCTACACAACTGCACTAAATGATTAGTCTGTGACAGAAAGACACTGATCAAAACTATCTATGATTCTGTGTTTCTATCAATCGCTCTATTGTTCTTTTTAGTATTCTGTCCATTGTTCTATCATTTTGTCATTCTTTCTGTCATTTTATCTCTGAGGTTTTACCATTCTATTTATCCTTCCAGAAATCCAATCTGATCTTCTATCTGTTTGTCTTTATCATTCTATCTATCTATCTATCTAGGTAGTCACCTGATTGACCGATTGAAATGTGACGTGCCAGAGTTCCCGTTGTACTGCAGCAGGTGTTTTTTCAGATTCTTCTGTAACAGCTCATTCACGAGAGATGCTGAAGCGTGTAGTATTTCTGTGATGGAAACTGAATGCACTAAAACAAACAAAGGGGAGGCATTGTTACTATAGCAACCAAATGACTGGCACTTTGAACCTTGAATGCAGGTTGTTTTTCTTTCAAAGCACTGCAAATATTTGCCATCAAACTTTCATTCTTTATAGTCATAGTTCATAAAGGTATGGAACAGTTTGTGCAACAAGGCCGGATTGTTTTTGAAGATTTCCCACTTCGTTGAAAGCGTTTTGAACACGGGGCTGTTTGGGTTGAAGGTGAAGTCAGGACCGGCCTTCGGTGCATTGAGATTTGAATTTCTCTTGAGATGTAATGAAGATCTCAGTATTGGAATGTGACTGAATGAGTCGGTTACAGCAGCTTTGATGAGAAATGTGATCTCGGACTGTTTGGGCAGATCGGAGCACAGTTTGAGATGTTGAGATCTCTCTTACTGGGGTCATTTTCTCAGGTTAGACATCATAGAAGCAGAAGACTTCAGCAAAGTCTCTGTTTAATCGCTTTACTGTCGTGGAGAAACGACGGTCTTTTTTCTTTGCTGGGCAGGGCTGAAATATTCAGAGTTGAGGAAGAGTCACATACTCATTAGATACGTGCAAAAGCTGCTTCAGAGCTATTCAACATCAGACGTTTCTAGAAATTTCTTAGCTACCTGAAAACAAATCTCTGGCCGCTAGAGCCCAATCTCATCTATCTCTTCCCCAAAAAGGCTTGGGGTTTGTTTTGATGGACGTCCTTTAATAAGCCAGGAGTCTCTAGGCCTTAATGCATCTCTATATTTGGATAACATGGTGTTTTTTTTCTGTGATCGGGAAAATCCCCTTTTCACATGCTTTCTGTGTTTAGGACATTTTCCTGGTTGTGCGGGCAGCAGCACTATCTTTCCTGCTTTTGCAGAGATGCAATTAGAAACAGTATCGCTCGGCTGAAAGATAAAACAATTAGACCATGTTTTGTAGGTTGCACATGAGATTTGATCGATGCACGGATACTGTAATTCGATGCAGTTGGATTTGCATCTGTTTAGCATTGGAAGCAAACGCTGTTTGACCTGTTTGATAAGAAGCACATTGACTCTCCAGGGATCGAGCCCTGTCATAACATAATCAGCACTGACCCATTAAAAACCAGCTCGGGTTGAACTCGTTATTTTGGTTTTGAAAACATTGTACACTTTTATCTTGTTTTTTGGTTAAACCTCGGGTGTTGCCACTTGAGTTGTCTAATAATGCATCACTTCTTAATGTGTTTCCATTTTGGACCTGCTACACAATCAGCGTGTTTTATGGTGATCTTCATTAGCATGAATCCACTGGGAGAAAAGAGAAAATAACTGTCTTTTGGCTTTTCCTAAAAGACCTGATTTCCGTAGTTTGTATTTGGTACTTATAATATCTGCAGAGAGATGGTTAAATTTGACCTGCAGTTTTGTAATGGACCTATAGAGTGTCCTTTTATCAAGCAGTTGTTTTTTTTGTGACATTATGCATTCTATGATTTTTCTATCATTCTTTACTTTTTTTTAAATCATAAGATTTTAAATGTTAGATAAAAGAATATTTTACATTTTAGTATAAAGTATAATGAAATAAAATAAATTATTATAATAAAAATTCTACATTTACATTTTAACTAAATTCTCTATATATATATTATTAATAAATAGTAGTTATATATCTAAAATAATAATAAATAAGTATATGTAACATTACAAGCCCTTTACACAATATCATGAAACTTCCTGTGGTTTCTAAAAAGATTTTAAATACGGTTTATGGTAACATCCCTAATTGATATTTTTTCCCCCATCTAAAAAGCAACATATCAGACCAAGAAAATATTAGCTTGTAAAAGGTTGACCCAGGACATTAAATGCAGCCTTTTTTGTTGAAAGAGTGTTTATTGCTCTTTTATAAGATAAAGTGCTCCATTAAGTGGTTATGAAGAATATTATGAACCACTTTGCACATGACCAGCAGTATCTTTTAAGAAGCAGAATATAACATCTGTGCATGTAAAAGCACATGAGGAAATGCTAACTGAAAATTAGTTTCTTTAGGTGGGTAAAAATACAGATGGGAATTGTTTGGGAAACCTGTTAGCAGTGGTGCTCAGCATTGCCTGGTGGACAATAAAAGAGACCGAAAAATCTGGTAGGCTTTGTGCTGCAAGTAGCGTTGAAATCTCTCCAGCAGCACATTTACATTCCTCAGAGCCTCAACGTTTTTCCAAAAACTGAGTAGGATTTGGCTTTATTTGTACAGATATGCTCGTGCCCCTTCCCTGATCGCTTCACTTCCTGCAGTCACAGAGGGGATGAAGGACTCCTCTCATTCTGAAAAAGCGGCCTTCCTTTGAAATCCTCACTCAGCTGAACCGAGAAGCAAAACAGGAATGTTATGTAACAAGAGAGAGGGGAGGAGAAAGAGCTTTTAATTGTGTGTAAAACAGAGGAGGTGAAGAGGGGTTCAACAAAAAACTGTTTCTTCAGATACTGTCGGTGTCTCTCAATAGGTTTGGTTTCTGGTGTCGGAGGAGTTGCTTTTTGAAAACATCTTTGGTGGTTTTCCCACCAAAACCTACGCAGAGGTTTCACCTCCTCCTGCTGTGGCTACAGTTTGAGAGATGCTGCTTTACACTTTACGCTGTGATACAACAGAAGGGCCATTTTTTCCCAGAATAACCTTTTTAGACAACAGTTCTTACCATTTTATCCTAGCGTGAATAACTTTTATAAAACGTAAACAACCTTGTTGTTCACTTGAATGAACATTTTATAGAATGAAGGTTCTTCATTGAACCGTAGATGCCAATAAAGACCATTTATTTTTAAGAGTTAGGTTAGGAACAGTCAACTTAACATGAAAATGTATTCTTTGTCTACTAGATGTTATGATTGTAGTGCTTTTTGAAGGGGATCGTGATATTTTATATAAAGACTTTCTCATTGAGGACCCTGTTGCAGAATTAAATGTGAGTGTTGACTTGTGTCTGTGTTTCAGTATGAGGGTGGGCTGGTGTGTGTTTGTGTGGGCGAGTTCACATGTGTGACAGATCATACAAACCCTTTTGAAGTTCAGCCACTGGGCTTCAAAGACCGAGAATATTATTTAGATTTTTTTTTAAGATTAAAATGCATTAAATGAATGTAACCCAGTAATGTTTACCCAAGTTGCTTGTCCGATGAGCCTTTTAGATGTAAAATATTTACTTTTCTGAACTTTTTTGCTGAACTACTTTTTTGTTTTTTTAATTAATGTTGAATGTTTTTATGTGAAAATTGCGTTCCGAAAATGCTTGCGTTAAACTCGCAGCGCATACAAAGACAGGGTTTGTGTAAAGCATCATTGTCTGTGAATTGAGACCCTTTGAGGCACTGTTAATTATATTGTGATTTCTATTTTATTTTGATTAATTCAGATCTGTGCAGTTCCTTTATAAACTCCCAAGGGTTTGCAAACTGCCATGTGTGAAATACCGATGTAATCAAAAAGGGCATAAAAAGAAGCCAAGAAGTTGCGATTAAACAAGTGAAATAAATCGACTTACATTGAAGTGAGCCATGTAGGGTTTTTTCTTTCCCTGAAAAAGAACTGGCAGCTAACACCGCACAGGCACATATTTGCTCTCATTAATTAGAAGTGGCTCTTTTCTCTCAAATGAATGATTTAGAGTTTTTGTTGTTGTTTAATTGAATCAATTTAAGTGTCCTGATTTGCTCACACGCTGTGGCCAAACCACACATCCGAACAGATGATCATGAATGAAGGAGGCTGTACCAATGATCGTAAGATCCAGAGTTTGAACGTAACCCTGATAACTCTGACCCTTAACTCTGTTCTAGGCACCGGTGAGAGCGGCAAGAGTACGTTCATCAAACAGATGCGTATCATCCATGGGGCCGGGTACACAGACGAAGACAAACGTGGCTTCACCAAGCTGGTGTACCAGAACATCTTCACCTCCATGCAGGCCATGATCCGCGCCACAGAGACCCTGAAAATCGGCTACAAGTATGAGCAGAACAAGGTGAGATTGATTCATATTGAGCTGAATAAAAACATATGTAGATGATGTTTGACATCTAAATCAAAAGACGTATCATTTCTGCTCCACTAGTACAACCAAAATTATTTACTATTATTTATTCCATCACTCGATCACTAATGGATGCTCTGTAGTGAATGGGTGCCGTCAGAATAAGAGTATTCTGGTAGCTCTGCAAAACTGATGTTGAGCCTCTGCTGTATTGACTATGTTTCTGGATCTGGGATCATTTCAGTCGTATTGCTGTCTATGGAGGGTCAGATAGCTCCCTGATTTCATAGAGCACATCTTAATTTGTGTTCCGAAGATGAACGATGGTCTTACAGATTTGGAACGACATGAGGGCGAGTAATTAATGACAGAATTTTGTGATGTTTTTATCAGCTGTTTGGTCATCTACTGCAGAGGATTCTTTGCTGAGCAATTGATGAAATGCTACATTTCTCCAGATATGCTTCATGAAACAAATGCATCTACATCTTTAAAAAGATATTTGATTAAAATTCCTTCTATGTTTTATCCTCTGTAACTGGTTGTCATTGCTTGTAACCAGCAGTTTTAACCATTTAAATTCATATTTTACAAGTACATATATTCCACGTGGTCTCACTATTAATAAGATGTCATGTATAATAGAAGCTCCGTAATTATAGAAGGACCAGCGCATGTTTAAAATAGGTTAGATGGAGTATTGCACATTCGCACTGCTGTAGATCAATATTTTTCCTCCATCGCTTTCTTTAAACTGTTCATCTGTTCCGGGCTGCAGGCAAATGCCATGCTGGTGAAGGAGGTGGACATTGAGAAGGTGTCGTCATTCGACCATCCCTACATTAATGCCATTAAGATACTGTGGTCAGATCCAGGCATTCAAGAGGCCTACGACAGGCGCCGAGAGTACCAGCTGTCAGACTCCACAAAATAGTGAGTATATCTGTCATCATCTATGTGTTGAATATAGTATGATTGTTTAGAAATAACAATTGTACGAGCACGCTGTTGTGTATCCTCACGATCTCAGAAATGACCCTTTCCTAATACGTGTCCCTGGTGATATTGGGAATGAGTAATTGTTGCATGCTATTTCATTGTAAAACATTTGTACATCTGGAATTTTGTCATTGTTTGCTCGCGCCATTCCAAACGTGTGTGACTGTATTTATTCTGTGGGAGGGGATTTTTTTCCCCTGCAGTTACAGTTAATTAGAACTAAGGCTTTCCGGCTTGCAGAAGTTCGACTCACGTACTCTAGTCAACCATAAGTAGACTGAAATGTGAACCTGAAAATGAAGCCTGTATTTCTAATACATTAAAAAGGTGGTATTAATGCATTATAAATAACTTTTTAATGTGTTGTAGCATCTCATGAATATTCATAAGAACTGTTTTAATGTATTATAATACTTTATTTGTGGTTATAGCTTTTAAGAGTATGATAATTAAAAATACTCAATGAACATGATTCTTCCACTAAAGTTACAATGGATTATATTTCTCACAGTTATAATGGAGTCTCGTGTCTTTATATCTTCAAATCTTTACTTAAAGTAACATCCGGTGGTACATGCACTTTTTCAAGCTGTTTGGACTGAAATGTGTGTTGGGAGTGTGTGTACACAACCACCCTACAATGATAAAGATCCACGAGTATTTTTATTAAATTAAAAGAAGAATAAGTTGCCCCTTCTGAAATCAAGCCATTCTCAAATGCATGTCAATGTGGCGTCACACCGACAGAGGTCCCTCCCACAATAGTTGATTGACAGCAGCGTGTCTCACTGGTCTTACTGTCTTACCTCAGCCCCGCCCTGAGTGAGCTGACATCAGACCGAGATGCAGAGACAAGCAAGACTCCTAAGAGATTGAGGTGTTTTGTTGTTGAATGTATTACTGAACATAGCAGTAGCCATTTACCCCCGACATCCGAGCACTGACGCTTTCTCATGAATATTTAATTAAGTAGGACCAGGCCTAAAATAATGTCTTAAAAGGACTATAATATTTAGATATATACAGTCATTTTAAATATTTTTAAAAAAATTTAAAGACTTAAAAAAAAAACAAAAAAAAAACGTCATTTTATCTAAATATAAATTTCACATTTGTTTCAATATGTTGCTTGCTTTGTGAATTTACTCGCAATTTCTGAATGAAGGTTTCTTTGTTGCCCAAATGACAGGTGGGCAGACAAACATAAAAAAGGCCATCCTTTTGTTTAAATAAAAGGAAAGTTCCTGATTTGTCCTTTTCAAAGTCCAACCAAAAAGTGGCACAAGACACAGCCTGCAGTCAGTACAAACACAGTCTGTCCAGCCTTGCAATTCTTTAAAGGACAGATCAGCTTGGCAGATCCCCATTATTCTCACTGGAGGCGGCCTAGGTCCCTTGCCACGTCGGGCCTGCTCACAGGAGGTTTGCCTGGGGCTACAGGCGGGTCAGAAGGCTCTCTGGCACTGGGTGGGATAGGAGGTGCCCCCGGGGCCCAGGAAGGTCCGGTGAGAATCGAATCATAAGAGATCCTAACAGATGCCAGCTTGTTCATGGAGGGGGCATAGACTGCAAACACAATCCCCCTGGCATGACCATAGGCATTTTGACGGGGGACTGAGCTGCTCCATCTGTCCCAAAGAATCAAGCCCTGAGTTCAAAGCAGAGAATGGAGCTTAACTAACACGCCTATTCTGAGACCCATCGGATTCCATCCCTCTGTCTTACATGGCCGAATGCCAGTTTAGCACCAGGCCTGACAGACAGACCATGACCGAGGGCGATGCCCTATGCTACTTGTTCACAGGAATCTGCTGACAAGTTCACAGAGCAGTGAGGATTTGTTCAATATTTATAGTGCTAAACGCATCTTTGTTAAAAAACAAACGGGATAAAAAAAAAATCCCAAAACGCAATATTTTTAAAAAGTTCAACACATTCTCAATCCCAACTCATCTAATGTTGATGATTGGTCAGAAACCCCTTGATTTCGCTTTTTGATGGTCAAGATACCCCTAAATATTTGTATATAAATACTTTAATTGAAGCCCATCCTTACCCTAAAGTTAACATATCCACTTCTGAACAGTATAAAACATGTAGTCATATGTAATTATTGCAAAAACTTAGATTAAAAAAAGTATAAACAAGTTGTGTTTCATTTCAAGTCTTCTGGGGCTATGTCTTTATGCATAGAACAGAGTAAATCATAAGGTTTTATTCACTAAAGATAATTCTGAGCTTTATGGTGGATGGAGATGGTGTTTGCCTCTATTCCTCTCACAAATCAATTGTTTTGCTTTGGAACACTCGGAATTTTAATATATATTTTTAATAAATCCTGACTGTAGTTGTATCTGCAAGTTATACCCTATGTTTTATTGACAAATTGTAGGTTTAGGTGAAGGGGTTGGGTTACATCCTCATAAATATGTAAATAGTGTAACATAAAATTGTTGCGACTGTTTACAATGGAAAATCACACAGGAACATATATGTAATGGGCAACAGTATTTCCAAAATGATTTAATAATTATAATAAAATTCACAGTGTCTTTTCTGCATATACAATCAACAAAAATATAAACGCAACACCTTTATTTCTGCTCTGATTTTTCATGAGATGGACTTAAAGATCTAAAATTCAT
>JAUCNO010000385.1:643138-662322 GCA_032353835.1 Enteromius viviparus
ATGGGATGAATTTAGCAAGTAATTTGAATTAATATTAGTGTAAATATACAAAGTGTTAAACTTGAAAAAAACACTCGTCACTGGGAGTCGATTTCTGACCTGGAGTCGATTCCGACACTAGGGCCAGTGAGAGTCGAGGAATCGACTCTTTTGGAGTCGACTCCCCATCTCTAATGTACAGTTTGCATCATCTTTGGCACATAAGACTTTAATGTTTCATAGGTACAGTATATTTTGACAGTTTATGTATAATCAAAGGGATCTTTATAACATTTTAACTACTTGCATATTAATATCAGTTATTACACTGTATCTAACAATAATATGTTTTATTAAGATGATATTTAAATGCACCAATTTTTTTTTGCATTTACCTCACGGCATTTTCATTGCTTTCCTGCAAAAGTACTGATATATTCTTTCATTTATTAATCTAAAGAAATGATAGACCGTAGAATTTATAATATTGCCTTTAATCTAAATAGTAAAATATTTGTATTACAGTCGTGAGAATCCGCATAGAGAATAATGAGAATTTCTTGTCATGAAATGTCACAATACAATATAAATAAATAAATAGGCTTCTTTCATTATGCAAAATATGATTTCTTTTCTTCTTTTTTTCTTCATCTCCTTGTTTTATTATAAGGTAGAATGTGACCTGGACGTGCTCTCGTCAGATACAGCCGTGCATGAAAAAACTATCAGGATATTAAACTGTTCTTTTGTTTTTTCAGCTACGTGACTTTAAAATATCAGGTTTGGCAGGAGCTCATATCTGGGCAGACTAACTCTAAATCTCTATGTCTCTCTCCCTCTTTCATTCTGTCTTTCTCACTCAGGGTAGCAGACATCTCTGCGCACAGGGCCCGAGGCGCTGTTGAGTGTGGCATCATAAAACAGGCTGGAGAAGAGAGAGACAGACAGAGAGCGCGTGTTTGTGAGCAGATTAACACACTGTGTGTTGGGGGATTTCAGTTGCTCTGGCTAACACACACTCAGTGTCTGATTGAAAAGCCCATGCGAAGCATACGGACAGAGTCAGAGTGCATTGTAAGCTGCAGATTCATGTCAACAGTCTTTAGCCTTATTCTAAAGCTTTACCGGCTGCTGGAAATTGTCCTGGAAAGTGTAACAATATGCGTGTGTGTGAGAGTGACAACTCTTTATCTCTCTGACAAAAGCTTGTTTGAATCAGTAAGCATTTGTGGTGTTATCTGACCAGCTCGGTGTTATCAGTAGACATTCATCACCATGACAGATCCATGTGTGTTTATGTAAAATAGAAGCAAAAACGCTGCTTTTATGCATGCTCTTAAAAATAAAGGTGCTTTTTTTAGTTGCTATTTCACATCCATAAAACATTTCTATAGCACAAAAGATACTTTGGGCACACCAAAATGGTTGTTATGTCGCATTACTGCAAAAAATAATTGTTGTTGTTTTTTTTAAACCATTTTTAAAGAAATAGTTCACTCAATGATCAAAAAATTATTTTCAACCTATGTCCACCCAAAACAGAGACAGAAACATTTTGCGTTTTATCACTTGCTCACCAGTGGATCCTCCGCAGTGAATTGGGTGCCGTCAGAATAAGAGTCCAAACAGCTGATAAAAACATAACAATAACCACAAGTACTCCGCACTGCCTCAACTGAAGTCTTGTGGAGTGAAATTGTGTCTGTTAGAAACTAGTTAGAAAAATTCATCATTAAGACTTTAAAATGTTGCTTCCTGCCAAAATACGAGTCCTCTACCCACATAATTGCTTGCAAATGTTATGTCCTCTGAATCAGAAGAGGTGCACAGACCAAAACTGTTTCATACAAATATGACGATGGGTTTTAATGTGAGAGAAAAAAAAAAACAGGGGATGGCTGTTGTTGCAACACGTTCTCACTCCCAAGTCGTCACATTTTGATGCTTGACCTTTTTAGTCACTTTTCGACGCTTTTCCTTTAGTTGTTTTCAGTTGTTTGGCTTAATGTAATGGTTTGCATGCATACCATACATTTTTTATGTAAATTATTACTTTTATTTCAGCACCGAACCCCACCCCTATCCTAAACCTACTCACCTCGAACTATATAAACACAAACAGGCAAATGCAGTCACAGGTATTTATTGCACAAACTAATCATTAACAAGCAGTATACATTACAAACAAGTCGTGTCACATTCCAAGTCTTCTGATGCCTTTACGTGAAGAAGAGAGTAAAACACAAGGTCTTATTCAATAAAAATGATCCCGCTCCGTTAACGTGCTGACGAACCGTTCAGAAAACATACTCCCGTCCAGTCACGAGACACGCAAGAGCCAATGGCATTTTACAACCAAAGTTGATGTAATGATTCTTGTAGCAGCATTTTTTGAAATTGCTCACAGGAAGTATGCAGAAGACGGAGACTCCAACCGCGTGTGTCTATTGCTGTCACAAATCGATCGTTTTGCATCAGAAGATTTGGAATATTAATATTTTTTAAATAAATTATGACGGTGGTTGTATCTGATTTCTATATTTTGTGTTTTATTAAACAGATGGTAGGTTTAGGGGCAGGGGTTGGGTTACGTGATCAAATAATATGTGTTTGAATAATATAATTTAAATAAAACTGTTCACATTGAAAAATCACACCCCTACATATATGCAATAATACCATTGTTTTTACCTTCTATCTTTTATCTTTATCTTTTAATTATGATGATAAAAGTAAAAAAATTACTGTGTATCAGCATATTGGCGCTAAAGCTACTTTGGACCCTTTTCGTCGAAAAGTGCGGGTCTTAATGCGTCAAAATGTGACGACTTTGGAGTGAGAATGTGTTGGTTATTACTGGATGAAGCATTATTATGGATTTTGGACTGAAATAATGTGGATTGTTTGTGATGCTTTTATTAGCTAGTTGAACTCTCATTCTTATGGCACCCGTACACTGCATGACTTTAAACTGTGGATAAAGATATTTTCATCTGTTTTTGCCATCAGATATATCCAGTGTTGTTTTGTACTCCAATTAAGATCAGTGTGTAGACAAAACAAAAAAAATGAGACATAAAACAAAAAGACATAGCAGTAAAAATATAGAAAAGAAATGCGTACTGGTTTGTAACAGCATTATATTGACGTTAGAGAGCTATTTACAGATATATGAATATAGTAATAACCAATCAATGCCATTATATATTTTAAAGTACTAACATATTTCCTTCCAGCATTGTCACTGAACCATGCTTCTGTATTGTAAAGACATGCACTTAAAAGTCTTCCGTTTGGTTAATTGCATTTACACCTTGACTTCAGAAACATGTCTTTTATTAGCATGTTCACTAATCTTGAGAGAATTATTTGATTAATTATGGCCTAGGGCTTATACCAATCAGCGTCTGCCACTGGATGGTAAGCGAAATAAATTCTGTCATCATTGTCTCAGCCTCATGTCATTCCAAACCCAGCCCTTTACTTTCTTGTGAGGAACACAAGTGCAGATGTTTGGCAAAACTTCACAAATGATCATGTGAGTTGCGAAAATCAGTGACATCACTGATGCATTAATCACAAAATTAATCTGTGGACCACTTTTAGTCTATTTGAATAGAGCAGCATGAACATTCTTCTATTAATCTCCTTTTGTGTTACACATAATAAAGAAAGTCAAATGGGTTTGGAATGACATTAGAATTTTTCTTCACAAAGGCCAAACTTTCATTACTGACTGAATTATTTCTTTGAATGCTACTGGATTAGAGCAGAGATGAGGGTCAGTGCCACTCCCTGAACTCTTTAATAGCCAAATCCATACCTCTGTGAGCAAGAATGCACTGAAAAAAAAATGTTTTGCCCCTCTACTTCTTTCTCTCCCTCTCTCTCTCTCCTCTTTCTCCCAGTGGATGATCAGATTGCAGCGCTGGCTGCTCTGGTGCGCTCTGAGCTTAAAGTGACTACGTGCTACACATTTTTATGTCACTGTGTCACCAGCCAGAGAAACAGATTCCTAGAGTTGGCGCGCTCATAATCCTTATTGCGATGTGCGGAAACACATTTATGCGTAATGAGTTCCTCGCATAAGTCTTGATAAAACATTAACATAAATACAATAATGCACATATCCATATTATGAACACGTTTAATAGGCATAAACAGGATGCAAATGTTAGGATGGGTAAGGTGCGCAAAGGAATCAATGTGGACCCTTTATTTAGACAGTACAGAAATTAATGGGGGTGGGGGGCTAGGGTCTGTGAGACATTTTTGGTTAAGATTCGTTTCACGCAACTTTTAGCTATAATTTAAAACAAAACTCACTGATGTTTATGAAATATTTCTAGTATGTAGCATTTTGCGATGTACGATTCGATTTTAACGGAAAAGCTCAAGTTTTGTAGTGTTGCTATGGTTACCTCGGGCAAAAACGAATTCTGCACGCGACTATTTAGCGCACTAGCTTTAAAAACTTGTAACTAATCTTAATTACTGAAACGTTGTATGAATGAGTTATATAATATTATATATATATATATATATATATATATACGTGTGTGTGTGTGTGTGTGTGTGTGTGTGTGTGTGTGCAAAAACGATTCAAACATTTAAGACTCCCCCTTAATGTTTGTAAGGGGGGTAGTTAGGGGTGCCGACTCCCCCCATAACTTTCATAATTCGCACCCTGCTTTGAGGGACATCTTGTTTAAGCGTTGCGCTCCCACGCAGAGAAGCGCAAAGTCTCTTTGGTTTGGCTCACTGTCTCCGTGTCTGGTTGGCAGAGAGACCGCGCGTCTTTGCCTGTAAGGGGTTAGAGGGTTTGCTCCATTTCCAGTCCTGCCCATTCTATCTTAAGGAGGAGGAACAAGAGCAACCAGTGCTGCGAGAGTTTTGACACCCCCAGTCTTCAGATCTGATGCTGACACCTTCGCACCACCGAGAACCTGCTAAATATACCCACCAGTGCCCGTCTATGCGCGACAGAGGGAACGGAAATCAGTCATTTAAGGGAGTGACCCGACCGCACGCCCGCAGAAGCGCCCACAGCCCGCTGCCAACGAGCCGAGGACGCGCTGTCAAGCCTCTCCAGACTTGGATTATGACATTTTGCAGCTCTGACTGACTCTGCAAGAATCTTCCGCTTTCCAGGGCTGTGAGTTTTCTTCTTCGCGTTATGGAAGAGGAGACAGCGGTGCCCTGATCTGAGTGGCAGGATCTCTCCGCAGCTTCCGAACTACCGCGTGGATTCAAAAATAAGCCATACACTAAATACTGAGGATATACGTGAACAGATTTCTTTGAGGATGTACTGGCGTTTGCTCTGCGTGACACTAGCGGGATTGTCCGTGGCTCGCGCTCTAACGGGTGAGTCGGTCATTGTGGTGTCCGCGCGGCACGGTTTCTCTGCGCACAGGAGAGCCCTGTTATGCTTATTACTGTCGTTTGTTATCGATGCTCACCTGTAGGGCTGCTATTTCAGAATGTAAACCGGTAGAAACAGTATCTAATGAAGGAAGAGATCATTCGTTACGCACTACATACATTTTTCCTTTAAGTAAGTTCATACCAGACTGTTTCCACACTGTAAAAGTGAACATGTACATTTTGTTGCCATGAGGATCTGATCTAATCCGACAAAAATGCTTTAATGATATCAATAATGATATTTATTTGAATTATTATTTTAATTTGTGTTCATTAATTATATAATTTGATTAGTCGATTCATATTGTGGCAGCGCTTAAACCAGAGATGAGTTGGGTGTGTGTTATCAGACTCGAACACCCAGACACAGTGGCATATCTGCCCACCACGTCTGCACACCCACATGCAGTGACCCCTGTTTTAGTCCACGGCCTGTTGTGTTCAGCTCAGATACATTGATCGATTTCCTGGCGCATAATCGATCCTCTGATCTGATCGATCCTTTGTCGAACAGCGTGTAAGATCAGAGCGCGCTGTGTGTGACAGTATGGGTGTCACGTTACTTTTGCACAGTTTGTCACCAATTATTGCTATGAGATGCGTATAATGTGCAGAACTATGACTGATAATAATTAAGCATGACACCCTGAGTTTCAGTTGTTAAAATGATAAATGTGCCCCTTTGGTTTTTAGAAAGTTCCTGCGGTGGGAAAATCACAATCACCAGCGCCGGTTATGTGACCTCTCCCGGTTACCCGTCTGGATACCCGGTGAACCAGCAGTGCAGCTGGCTGATCCAGGCGCCTGATCCACAGCAGAAGATCCTCATCAACTTCAATCCGCATTTTGATCTGGAAAGCCGGGAATGCAAGTAAGTTTAACCAATATTTCTGTCCTGTAGGAAACCAGGGTGTCAGAAATGATATATGTCACCGAAGTCCTTTCTGGAATGAGAGATATTTTCTAAGCATGAATGTACAGCTTCTATTGACTTGCACGGGGAAAGACCAGATTAGGCTATTGATTTTCTTTAAGAAAACCAATATGTGTCCCACTTTATATGAGGTGGCCTTAACTATGTACTTACATTTACATTAATAATTTGGTACAATGCAATTATTGTGTTTACATGTACATTTAGAAATACCTGCATGTAGTTACATCTGTAATTTATTTCTGTAATAATTACACTCTTGACCCATCCCTTACACGTTAACCTACACTCAAACCTACCCATACTACCAAGTCTGTGCCTAAGCTTACTTGTATCCCATAGTAGCAAATGTGTTTTGCAATGCAATATGAAGACAATAAGTGCATTGTACTTATTTTTTTATGTAAGTACATAGTAGTTAAAGCCACTTAATATAAAGTGGGGCCCCAATATGTCCCTACAGTTGCCGTATTATGCAGTTTATTTTCTACAAGTGGTTTCTGTTCTACTTATACTGTCTGTAGTATCAAAAAACATCTACCTGCGTTCAAAGCAGATCAGTTTTGCGCTCAGATCTTGAGGTGTGCCACCTGTTGGTTGAAAATGAAATATTTCACATTTATGGATCTAAATTTAGGAGTAGCTGAACTAGATCTGCTTAAAAACAATCGTCCTGGGCTGTGATAATAGATCTGCATTTATCACTCAGAGTGTTGTTTTTCCCAAGGAAAAAAAAGGGGGATGGTTTTCCCAAGAGGAAATCTCAAGAATGCGAGGAGTCAAAACAGTAAAATGGGAAAGAGCGCATGGAACGCTGTTTAGGGTTTCATTTTCATCAGTTTGATGAGGCTTCCAGCATCATATGAGTAATTAAGCTGATTGTTTTCTTAATGAGGAGGCTGACAGACAATGACATTAAATGATAGTGAGGTTGGAGGCAGAGCTTGTTATTGGTTTGCGGCTCATTTCGGTGGTTTAGTTAACAGGATCAGCACGCATACACTCGCAAGGCTTTGTGTGGACTGAATCTCATAAATGAGATGGATTTGATGAGTCTCTGTCATTTTAAACAGCTCACAAATGGGGGCGTAAATCAGCAGCTGTCAGTCACACAGGCTTGGCTTTACTATTGGGTTGAATTTCAGTGCCAGGGGACCAGTGAAAAGTCCCTTATGCTCGATGTCCTGCTTTGGGCCCCTGAGGGGGCATGAAAGAGCAACAGACAGACCATGACCATCCCTTTATATCCATTTTCTCTTTCTTCTATAGCTTGTGTGTGTGAGGGAGATGGAGATATAAAAGAAGAGGATGTTTAGAGCGGCATGCTACCATTCTAGTATGTGTGCAGTAGGTATATTATACATATATCAAAACTGTAGGCAGATTTTTGTTGTGTGACTATAGAATGAGTCACTGTACTGGTTTCACCTACATTTTCTTTCCAATCTGTAGAGTATTCATTTTTGTCCATGCAACTTTGGACCACTAAATTTCATTGTTTAGGCAAAAAAATATGAAGACATTTTTATTTATCTTCTTGTGTTCACAGAAGAAAGGCAGGTTTGCTAATACAGGTTTCTAATCTCCTTCAGACATTTTACACAGATTTGAATAAATTACAAGTAACCATTTTTATTTCAGAGATGCTTAGTGGATGCTTACTGGGAATTTGAATATGTATTGAGATCACAATTAACTGGCGGTATACAGAGTAAGCAGTACACAAAGCCTAATTTTATTTAAAAACCATGTCTAATTTTTAAAAAAGCAGAACCGAAAAGACAAGAAGCTGAAAAATGATGATGAGTAAGTCTGAATCATCAGTCGGATCAATCATAACAAACTCTGAAGGCCATCAAGGTTGGTCTTGGGTTTAAGCTAAACCACGTTTTCAATCACATTTGATGTGTTTGCTATGAATTTAAATGTCCAGGATTCCAGCTGCAGATGTTTATCAAGCTCGTAACAGAAAACCTTAAAAAGCGTCAACGTTTCACGAGAAATACAGAAACTGCCGTAGACATCTCTGATTGCAATTTGGACAGATAAACAGATGGATAATTAGTCAAGACTATTCAAAACAACCGTTCTCACCCTGAGCTTGGTGTGAAACTGTAACGCAGTGCTGGTGTTACTTTATTTTCTCCCAGAATTCCAAGGAGCTCCAGAACTTTCCCATCCGCTCAGAAACAATGACTGAGCTTAAATGTCCCGTCTCGAAATGCCAGATGCCATAAGCTTGTGACTGTCAGTGCGTGCTGTGGAATGTCTGGTGTGTTTTGGACAGACTAGCATGAATGTGCGTCTCAGAACAGGAAGGTTAATCAGAAATTCGCTTTAACTTGGACCAGATGCTGCTGTGTTGTTCTTGGACTGCCGTCAGTTTTTTAGCTGTGGCAAAACTTGCAGAGTTTATGGTGAACATTATTAAACGAACCCTGCTGAAAAGCCCAGGAGACCACCGCGAACACGGTATTCATTCCTTCCTGCGCTGCACTGCAGAGAACAAACACATTGGACAATCTAACAGCCTTTTATTATAATAACATATTATATAACACAGCAGACCTGCTTACAGCTTGCAGATGCTGCACAAGCTTCTAGCTGCTGGAAACCATTCACATCTTCATTGAACTTTTAATTACAAGTTGTAATTCGGACTTGATGGTTGTGATGACAAAAATGCTAGCGGCTCTTGCTGTAAAATGTAGTTAGATAGCACTACATATTCTTATTCATATTTGATATGCCATTTTATCATAGCCAGTGCTACCTGGTATGCTTTATTCGTATAATGGTGAATTAAAGTAGTGCTTAATTATTTTGCTGTCATCAACAACAACAAACATGGATCAATTTTGGCGTTATGAACGTTGCCATGGAAACAAATTACATCTGAGCCCGAGGATGTGAACAGCTCCAAGTAGAATCTCCAAGTTGTCATCTTGTAATTATGGTAATTCCAACATGGCATGAATGCAGCAGAACATTGCTCTTAAGATCTTATTGAAGAGGTTTCATTGGTTCTCTCTGGACACAAAAGCCGAACAATAACGCACCATGTTATGTGAAAAGGACCAAATTGACAGGAGCACAACCATGCTGAGAAATCAGATATTTTGGTATTTGGTTCAAGAGTCTTGCTGTCATACTTAGCTCAGCCTGATTGGTTTACAGTAGTATTTGTGTACTCGTTTTATCTAGTGTCTTAGAGGGCCAGTGTGTGTGTGTTTATAGTGCATTCTTGTCTTATCTGAAGGGTCGTTGGAGATGTCGGTCCTGCAAATGCCTCTGGCCTCAAACAGTAATGTAATTAGTGTGAAACCAGTCACATATGTTCCTGTGCCACAGCACACACACATAATGTATAACCTTCATAGAAACACAAATGCAGTTCCATTTCAGTTTTGCTTGTCGTTTTATGATATGTGATCCAGGAGAGAAAACACAAGTAGTTTACCGCAGCATTCATGAGGATTGATTCCTCTCAGTCCCTCTACGCACACACTTACAGAGTAGAAATAATGTTCATCATTAATGGCTTTGTTGTGTGGGAATGCTTTAATAATTCTGCACATATTAATCATTAATGACACTCTCTTTCTCTCTCTACGCCTTCTTAACAGCCCTCGCGAACACTCTCTCTTTCACACAAACACATTATTGCAAAGGCAAGCATCACTATCACGATTACTCATAGGGATTTGAACTGCTAACTCTTAGGTATTAAACTTTGGCTTGGAACTTTGCACTGTTTATGCAATGGATATGAACGAAACCACTGGTTTAAAAACACCCCAGCAACCACATAGCAGCGAGGTAAAAAACACTCCGAACATCTTTCGATGTATAGCAATCACTTATTTATCGGCCACAACACCCAACCTATTGTCACGATTTTTATGGTTTAATGGTATGATCTATTGTTACGAGTTATGATTTATTTCTTATTATTTTCTTCCCCTATCTTTTAGGGCTTTATGGTAAAGCAAAAACAGACACTCACACTTTATCATTGTCCTCTCTCTTTCATGCATTTTAATTTCTGTAGGGACTGAATCAGCTGCAAACCTTCAGAACAGAAGCCTTGTTCCTGACAGTTTCATTGTTGGTTTATTTTACTCTCAATAAGTCACTATATCAGCAGCTTTCACGTCCTCCTGTGTGTCTTGCTCAATAGCAGGATATTTTTCAGGCCAAAATCTGAGTTTCTGTCTCTGTAGAAAGTGGGCGAGTCTGTTGTAATCACTCTCTCTCTCTCTCTCTTTCTCACGCTTATCAGATAAAACACACTGCAGCACTGAAATCTCATTCAGTTTATTAGAAACATGGAGGAACTTACTTACCTCTTTGTTTTACTACAGAAAAATCCGTATTAAATTAATTGTATTGGATTTTATAACATTTATAGAATTAAATAGTGTGAAAGAAATTATAATAAATAGAAAAACTACTAAATGTACAAATTTCTTTATTTTTTTTATTTTTTTTTTTTATTTTTTTTTTTTTTACAGATTTCCTCTTGAGTTCACCCAAAAATGAAAACGTTACTATTATTTACTCACCCTCAAGTTGTACCACACCGTTTTTCTTTTGAGAACAGAAAAAAATATTTTGAAGAACCAAACAGTTGATGGTAGCCATAGACGTTTGATAATATGGAGAAAAAAAACATGGTTAGAACTATAAGTTAAAGGCTACCAGCAACTGATGGGTTGCCAAAAATTCTTTAAAATATGTTTTTGTGCTCAACAGAAGAAAGAAATACAGATTTGAAACAGCTGGGGGATGGGGTTTTAATTTTCATCCTTTTAAGATTTGAAGAATATAAATTTACTTAAGAAGTTTGGACACCTTCCTCAGCCAGGGTTCCTGTTATGTAGTTTATGATTCATTAAATTACCCAGATCATCAGTTTAACTCAGTCCAGGCTGTGAGCGACCTGTCTGAATGGCAGGAAGCACGCTTCGGCTCCCACAGAGGGTCGTGTCGTGGTGAGGGGTCAGAGATCACACTGACCGTCAGTGTCTTGAGTTACAGGAGAGCAAGAGAGCATGAATGTACTCAGAGGGGGAGCTGTGTGTAAAACCAGTTTAATGTCAGCAGGAAATGCCTCATGTTTCGGGTAGTTTTGCTGGAATTGATGCTGTTGGAGTCATCAAAATAAATCTAAATGAGTCATGCGAAAGTTACTAAAGGATGAAATCAGCATGAAAAAAATCATCAATGTGTGTTTGTGTGCAGGTATGATTTTGTACAGGTGTTTGATGGTGTGGATGAGAACGCTTACTCTCATGGGAGGTTCTGCGGCAAAATCGCTCCGTCTCCGATTATCTCTAATGGAAACTCTTTACTCATCAAATTCACCTCAGACTATGAAAGCGCTGGAGCTGGATTCAGCATCCGTTATGAAATACACCGCACAGGTACCAGAAAACACACACACACACACAGTCTTTTAATCAAAATATTGATTCTCTTTTATTGATTTAAAATGCTATTCATGTATGCAGGTTACTATACTCTTTGACATATATTGTACATTAACATGCAACTTGATGTTTTCAATTCGGTGCAGGTACTGAATGTTCCAGAAACTTCACAGAGCCACATGGAGTGATTCAAACCCCTGGTTTTCCTGATAAGTATCCAAACAACCTGGAGTGCACCCTCATCATCTTTGCACCCAAGATGGCAGAGATCGTTTTGGACTTCCAGAGCTTTGATATGGAACCGGACACAACCGCACCTGCGGGGGCCGTCTGCAGATTTGACTATCTGGAGATATGGGACGGATATCCTACAGGTATAGACCAAAAAAAAACAGAGGAACTTGAGGGTAAAAACAGTGCTGACTTTCAGACTTCATGCTGAGAGAAGCAGGAAATTTGGAAAGTCTTAGAACTGGCTTTTTAAAACACACATAAAACACAAACATTATGGTTCTTATGGTTATGTTTTCTTTATGATGAAAGGTTGAATTTGTGCACCAAATAGCTCAAACTCACCTCTTTCTCTCAGTGGGGCCTCATATTGGTCGATACTGTGGTTCCAGACAGCCAGGTCGTGTGATCTCATACACCGGCATTCTCTCTCTCAGCATCCACACAGACAACGCTATCACCAAGGAAGGCTTTTCAGCCAATTACAGCATCCGAACCAGCTCAAACCCACCTCAACTGCAGAAAGGTTAGTGTGAGACTATCAGTTTGGTTTAAAAGTGTTGATTTTTTTTACATATGTTTTATAATTTGTCACTGTCTTATGTTAGTCTTTTTCTTGTCTTAAGACTTTTTTCCAACCTCTATCTTAATAACATGCTTTTGATACTGTGCTTTCAAGGCTAAGTGACTTTCAGTATTTGCAAGTGAAATAACAAAGTGTATGCATTGTGAATTAGCACGAGTCCAATAGTAGACAGTAGATGCAGGCTTGATGACTTTCAGAAGAGTGAAAGAGATGTTTTTACAGCTTAGTTTCAATAGTCTTTTTAGACAGGGATAGGAGCTTTGAGTACTAGGACTGTATCTTAGTCACTGGGAAGAGCCTGATTTGTAAAATAAGCTCATGGTTGTGGTAAGCAAGGCCGTCTAATTCATATTGCATTGTGGAAAAATAAAGAGATTCAAAAGCTTTAAACCTTTAAATGCCTGAAAACAGACGTGCATGTACAAACATTTGATTTTAATGTACACATTTAGGAACACAAAACATTACAGAATGAAAAGATGCAGAAACGTTCTGAAAACATGGTGCAAGTGAAAAAAGAAAGACCTTCAAGCGAGATAACCGTGAACCATGTTTTAGGAGAACACTATAAAGTAGTGACACTGGAAAAAGTCTCAAAACTGTATTTAGAAATATACAAACTGGAATTAGAGAAAACTAAGCTGAAATTTTGGCTTAAAAACCTTGGGCATGAACTGTCCAGGATTGATTTAATCAGTTCATTGTTTTAAAAAAAAAATCATTTCTAATTTTCCTGTAATGTTTAATCAAAAATGTATTTAACATAAATGTTCTTTGAAGGATTACATATTAGATTTTCTTTTCTGCTAATCTGATGAATAAATCATCATTTGCATCAAGTACATATCAATTATAGTAATTCTTTTCATTTACTCAGTCCATAAGAAAAGGTTTTATACAATCAGTTGTCAAATATAACGGGTCTGCATCATGGGCCTAAATCGATCGCAGATAAAATTGGTGGCAATGGTTTCTACAATCTATTTACACTTACAATCCTTTTGGGAAATGCAGACCAGCTTTATCTCCACAGCTGGTTCGTCAAGCATCTGGTCTTTCATGTCTGGCAGTGCATGATGTCATATAGTCTTTAGCTCATTTCAGTTTAAAGTAACTGTATATAAACATATTTATATATTGCTGTGAGTCTCTCTATTGTAACATTTATAACTTAATTTTTCAATTCTTCAAATTTTTTTAATTTGACAAGGCTTTTTGAATTTTATGACAGCTTTCCTGAAATTCGAAGTGCATGTTACTTGATTTATATATGTGGAGATGAGAATGAAAAGAGAAGTGCTGTTGATATTTCTGCTCTCTCAGCTCACTCAGTCTGGGGCTTTTATTAAACCCATCTATCAGGTTTTCAGAGAATCACACACTAACTGAGACCGTTAGCAATAATGTGGCAATAATGTGCTTGATGGCACTGAAGTAACACCCATGATCCTTTGAGACCTGAACCCAGCTCGAATTCACTTCACAAAGCGGTGTATGTGTGTGCTTTCAGTTCAGTGTAATAAAGTGCAGTGAAGCTGTCTGTTTATAATTCATCTTCATCGCCCTGCCACACAGGGCACGTGGGTCACACGGGTCACTACATCTGTGACCAAACATGAAAACTAATATTACCTCCCTGTGGTGAGACTAGAACATATCTGACTCTTTGTTTCTCACACATAGACAGACACTGATTTTTACCAAATAAATAATATTTACTAAACCTAAACCTTCTGACAGTATCAGATTCATCAAAAGCATGATTTATGACAAATAGTGGAGACCACTTCAAGTGTCCTCAAAAGTCAGTTCAATTTTTTACGAAAGTGTCATGTGTGCCATTTATTACTTTGAAAACATGACACTACTCATGATATATTTGTGTGTGTGTGTGTAGGTGAGTGTATGTCTCCTTTAGGGATGGAAAGTGGTGAGATCACCGAAGACAGGATAACTGCTTCATCACAGTACAATCCCAGCTGGTCTCCACTGCGCTCCAGGCTGAACTTCCCTGAAAATGGCTGGACGCCATCAGATGATTCTGTTCGGGAGTGGATACAGGTACTTACAAACACGCACATTCTAAGGAAACACTGTTTTATCTTACCAGACTAGACATGATCTCTACACTTTTGAAATCACACATACATGTGGAAATAGATATTTAATAATAACTGAATTTATATAAAGAAGGAAAACAGTGCTTGAAAGTCATGAGTGGCTGCTTGTGTTTAGCCTTAAAATGTTTACTTTACATTTAAAGGGATAGTGCACGTAACAAAAATAAAGCACGGTCTTGTATTGGACAACACACAGTATCTTGAAATTATAAGACAGATGGGATAAAACATCACAGGCAAGATTCAAACCTCCATGTCCACTTTATTTACAAATCGAATGTTAAATCAAAGTCAGAATTCAATGTTAATCCAAATGTATTATTAAATAAAATCTGATACACTACTGTTAAGAAGTTTAGCACTGGTAAAAATAAGAAATGAATGAAATTCATTATAATTTAAGATAATTTTATTTTAATTTTAATGTAAATTTCATTTTCATGATGCAAAGCTGAATTTTCAGCATCATTACTCCAGTCACCAGTGTCACATGATCCATTTCTTATCTTTATTAACGTTAAAAACTGTATTTTTGTGGAAACTTTGTTGCAGTTTTTAAGACTTATTCACAAAAGCATTTATTTGAAATAGAAACACCTTTCTTGTAACTTTTGATCCATTTAATGCTTCCTTGCAGAATAAATTGTTTAGTAATATTTTATTTCTGACCTGGTTTCACTAATAAAATTATATACATTTTTAATACCATATATCTTGCCTTGATTTGTTATCTAATCTGTAGACATTTAAGTAAAAACTGCAGTACCAATTTAGTTGGGCACACTCATACAGTATATATGCTGTACACAGAGGGAAAGGGTTTTCCTGGCTTTTTGTTTCTACAAGGAATTTGATTGGCGTGTTGTCATTCTCACAGCAGTACAAGCAGGAAGGGTTTCCTCTCTGAAAGAGGACATTTATTAAGCAACCATAGACAGTGCTTGCGTTGACAGTAGGCCAGCGTTTCTGACGTTACTGGGAAAACAGACACACATCTGGACAACACATTTCATTCTGACACAGACAGAAAGAGGTCATTCCTTCAGATCTGATCATAAGGTTCTAGCACTAATTTCTTTTTAGCAGCAGGAGTGGTTGAACTAGTGAAAGGTCACTGATTTCTATAGAGAATGAGTGTAAGATTTTAACCATTAAGGACAGAGAGTGAATTGTCAGGGTGTCACTTAATATTAGTTGGCCTTACCTATAGTGTAATTACATTTAAATTAATTATCTGGTACAATGCATGAAGATTTCGGCCTTGTCACTAGTGCAACCATCAAATTCTCTACTCCCTTCATAGCAACACTTAACTTTGTATATAAACTGCAAAGTTAGAAATCGGAACGATTTTTCATGTTCAAAAATGCAGTAAAAATAGTAACATTGCAAAATATTGTTAAAATTTTGTACCATTTCAATAAGCTGATTTGCTGTTCAAGAAATATTTATTATTATTATCAATACTGAAATAGTTGCACTGAATAATATTCTTGTTGAAAGATTCAGGATTCTTGAAATTTTTATCTTATATAATTATAAGATCCTTATGAATAACTTTACTGTCATGCTGATCAATTTCATGTAAAATCAATTGGGCCAGTTTCACAAACAGGGTTTAGCTTAAGCCAGGACTAGGCATTAGTTAAATTAAGATATTTAAGCAATTTTTACAAAAATGCCTTTATAAGAAAATATTAAACATCTTTAATGTACATCTTAACACAGAACAATGACACTGACATATTTTAAGATATGTCAGAGCAAGATATTTTCATCTAAGACGGCTCAAATATGCAATTTAGTCTGGGACTAGCTTAATCCTTGTCTGTAAAACTGGGGGATAGTCTTTTAAAAAGCCTGCTTATAATGTATAATGAATAAAAACTACATTTACAGTACATTATAGTACACTTTTAGTGTAAGGAATGGCATTTAGCATTTAACTGGAGAAAAAAAAAGATTTCAGTTTACACTTGAATGAAAAGGCAGAACTCTTACGTTTGGGTAAACTTCACTTTTAACCTTACCGCTCATGTTTCTTAAGATTGGTGAATTGTTGTTGGAGTCATCGCTCCGTTGGTGAATTGAGGCACTGTCTGGCAAGCAATGTCAAAGCATTTTTCAGAGATGGTTGCATCATGTTCACTTAGATGGCTTCCTTCTTTCCTCTCTCAAACCATCTATCTTTACCCTGCCCAAATTCTTCATAATTCTGCCTTTGAACAAGTGATCCTTGTCCCGGGGCACTTTTGAATCACACTATGTCTTGTCTTTTGGCCTCAGCCTGGAAACTATCCCGAGAAAGCAAAGCAGCACGAGAGTCAGTAGAGTACTCTCTTCCTCTATCTTTATTCCTCTTCCCTTTCCTGTTGAAATTCTCTATTTCTCTCTCTCACACCCACCGATATCCTGTTTTCTACAAAAAGTGTCCATGTTTGTCTTTAGATCCTGGCATTTGAGGGGCTCTGCTTCTGTCCTGCCATTGTTCTCTTGTTAAAGGTTGTTAACACTTGTTGATCTTGTTAGCGGTGGCTGGCTCCAGTTGGCAGCTCGGCCACTTCTGATACGACACAATATTGAAAAGCAATTAGCCTCATAATACCTTCCTGTTCAGTGAGAGAGAGAGAAAGAGAGAGAGAGAAAGGGATGGCAGCAGTGCGGTTTTGTGCATCTGCTCACTGAGACTTGGATGGAAAGCAGTGGGAGAGAGATGTGAACTTTTGTGCCAGGAATGCTTGCATTGAGCCAAACTCTCTCAATAGGCTATTTATGCACACTTCTGTTGCGTCAGTTGAGTTTAATTTATCTCAAGAGTCACGCACACACAAGAGAGGCAGACAATAACTGACTTGCTAGATTTAATGCAGGAATTGCTCCACGACAACATGATTTGTCAGTCTGACTTATATCTTTGACCATGTTTAGTGTTATGTGGTCATTGTTACAGTAAGGTTATTGGAGGTCTCTAAACTCTTAGAACAGATTTCTTGTAATGCTTTAGGAGGAGAGGAAACAATTTCAGACCATGACAAATGATGCTTTGAAAATTCTGAGGGTGTGTTTAGCTTCATTTCATTGTAAGTGATTCAGAGGACTTTGTTTGTGTCACTATAGACATTAACGTGGTTTTACACACATGGAATGAGTTTAGAAATACCTCTTTTGTCATACAGTGGCTATATTACCTGTCCTAAACTGTTTTTTACTAAAATAAAATTAAGCAATGAAGGGGTTAATATGAGCAAGTGGCTGCCAAGTCTGTTCAAACTGTATAAATGTGGCAGTTAATTTGTTCAATGTGTAGAGCTGAAGTGATAGTTTTACAGTGGGAACCTCATTATTGTTATTGGTTCATATTTTTCTTCCAGCAGTTTATTGGCTTTAATTAAGCCATATTCATATAGCCTGTGCTGTGTTTCTTTTAGTCTATGTGTGTGTGGAATCTGAATCAACATGTTTTTTTTTCCAAATAGCACATGTCCCTGGATCAAAATTTGTTTGTTTGTACTAGAACAACATTTCTATTGCTCTGTCATAGCTTTAACGCTAAAATACCCTCCAAAAGAATCCCAGTCTTGAGTCCTGGTTGGTTGGATTTTTAGCAGTGTTGTTCCATGAGGAACAAGGACGTTGATCCAGGAACATGTCCTACTTTGATAAATCATGTTAAGCTTTTAGCCCCCACTGACCAGACACTGCATTGCTGCTATTCAGTGAGCACATTATGGATAATGCTAGCGATCTGACAGCGAATCAGTGCAGTGCGTATGACGGTGATTAACTAGCAGTTACATGACAACTGCCACAACACACAGTGAAGAGTCCAAACAACACATTACCACACACACAAAAACACTTACCAGAGAGTATCAGCCCTGTCTTATGATCTCTGTCTGTCTCTCGCAGGTGGACTTGGGTTTCCTGCGGTATGTGACGGCCATAGGAACGCAAGGTGCCATTTCAAAGGAAACGAAAAAAGCATACTACGTAAAAACATACAAGATCAGTGTGAGCTCAAATGGAGAGGACTGGATTATCCTGAAAGACAAAACCAAACATATGGTGAGCCTTCCTTTTCTTTTTTTATTATTAGTGTGTTGTATTTTTCTTGCAAAATGATTGATTCATTTGATTTTATCTTTCATTTTCCAGACACTTCTGTCAAAAGTATGGTCTCAGTCTGTTAAGACATTGATACGTTTAATTCAGCAATGTAACAAAAGATTGTTATTTCAAAATAAGTGTCATTAATAATATTGAAAACATGTTCCTTGACAGAAATGAAATCGGATGCTAAAAATTCAACTTTGTCACACAGAAATAAATAACACTTTAAAATAAATGAAAACAGGAGACTGTTGTTTTAAATATTAATAATGGTTTACAATTTTACTAATTTTACAGAATTCATGATCAAATAAATGCAGCTTTCAGAAGAATTCTTCCATGTAGTTGTGTGTGTTATATATATA
>JAUCNO010000385.1:662422-673169 GCA_032353835.1 Enteromius viviparus
TTTATGAACGATTCCGATGGAATCGTTATTTTTTAAACGGTTCCAAGTTGGAACCGGTTCTCGATGCCCAACCCTACCTATGATATCTTTATAAAAAAGCTAAAATATATAAAAAAGCAGATAAACATTAGTTGTCACAGTATCTCTCAAAATAACATGTTTTTAAAAGCTTTATGATCAAAGCTCCTTAATTTTTATTGTGGGATAAAATAGATAATGCAATACAGTGATGATTAAGAGATGTACAAACAAACATTCCTCAAAGCCTGATGGATGATATTTGATACTCCAATTTTACCAAGGTGTTTTTTTTAAATAATTATATAAAATGTATTCTTATGTTTATTTTGAAAAATCACAGCAAATGTGTGTACCATAACCTGAAGGGAGCGTTTTTAGAATTGTATTTATATTTAAAGGCCTTTTATTTTTTTTAAAAGTAATAAACTATCAATCAGATGATAAAAGGCTTATAGTAGGTTGTCTGCTACAGATTTTTCAGCAACTGTGATCATGCTGATAACTAAGTGGCCTTAATACAGTAGGTTTTATTGGATTTGTTATGTAGAGCTGTAGAGGGCGCTGTACCTCTGGAACTTTAGAGCGGGTCAAACTGCTGTCACTGTGTGCAGTTTTGTCTCTTTGAGCACTGCAATAGATAACAAATTGTTTTAAAACCCAAGAACCCAAACAGTAATTAAAAAAAAACATTAATAGCAAATTTCATTTTTAAAAACATACTGTAACTTGATAAAACAAAAAGCTTCCAATAACATTATGGATGCACTGATGCAGAAAAGTTAAACTCTTTCAGTGAAAGAAAAACGATTGAGTGTGACTCTGACCTCTGGGACAGGACAGGAGACTGGCTGGGTGGAGGGAAGGCTGCTTGACCTGCTGACCTCTGAGGAGTGCTGGTGACCACATCGCTGTCTCCTCCACACCCTTCCTCTGTGTGTGGTGTGACTGAAGCGTCTCTTGCTTCGCTATTGTTATCACTGCCTCCATTGCACTGCTGAGAGAGAGCCTGCACCTCTTCTCCCAAATCATCCATTCCTACATTTAGTTCCTCCAGTCTTTGAATAGACCTGCACACATGCACACAAAAACATAAAGCGTTAGAGTCATCTTGGAGTTATTGTCAGGCAGCATAGCCATGGGCAGTCCACTGAATGTTCACTGACCATGTGATGCATACCACATACGACACAAGCCAGGAGCATTCTCGAAACACGCAAATGATAATTAAATTTAAATCACTTTAACTGATTATACATCTTATTATACATAATAGACAATTAATAAATCGATAAAAACAAAAAAACTAAACAAATAGAGCACTGGATTAAGTGGATATTTGGCAACAATCCAATGTAGGAAATATCTACTGATATCCTAAATAATATATATATATATATATTTAGAAATAAAATTGTATTACAAAAGATAGTATTAAAATTTGGCCTCTTTTGATGGAGGCATCTGTGCACCTCAACTGATGAAAGATTTTTACATTACACACACACATTCAGTATAAAAAACATATTCATGTTTTCTTTGGGGATTTCTTCACCCATTTTAAGGTGCATAGCGGCTAGCGGCACCATCTGCAGAAGCCTGAGATTCATCTCATTAGCCTTTCATTTGATATTCATCTTAATCTCTGCCAAACACCACCCACCATTAACACAACTGTTCATTTCCCAGTGGTCAAGGGGGTTTCCCCCTGAAAATCCCCTGAAGCAGGTGGCATAAGGCCAGCCTGGAACACACAGACCACACATTTTTATTAGTTTTTAATCTACTTAAATTTCATTTCTATGGCACTATAGTTAACTCCTAAACACGTCCTCACTGCCGGCATGGCTTCTGTTGACAGAACAATAAGTGTTTCTTCGGCCCTCCCTTCCCCTCTGACAAGCTGCATTATTTATGGCTGTGGCCTATAATGATGACATCACCAGTGGAACAGCACAGCATGGTTCTAAAACCTCCCTTTGTTATGATTCTGTTTTACAAGTGCAACGTAACCACAGCAACAGAAGAATTGGAGAAGTGTCAGCCGAACAAAAGAAAAGGGTCCTAAAACCAGTTCAGTGATTCTCAGATTTCAGTGTTTATACCATTAAATAAACTAACTTTCTTGTAAGGTGTAGGAAAAAACAATATTTGAGTGATGCATTCATCTCTCATCTCTTTTTTAATTATTTATTGACACTGAAAGAAACACACACATTTGTGATTCAAGGGCTATCGAGTGGGATAAAAAACAGGCCAAATATTATAAGGACAGAGGGATTCATAAATCCACACTAAAAACAAGATTTACAAAAAAAAAAACTTTAATCTAAAACAAGAAAGTAATTTAAAGTATTAACATAATATCAAGTGCCGTCAATAAAGCAAAAGAACAAAAACCAAATAAAACATTTTTAAAATTTAAAATATTTTTTTTATTTTAATTTAAGAAAAATCCTAAATAATAAACTACTCCATAGACCATCTACACACTACGCCACTGTGTATATTTGATAAAAAATATTAATTTCAGGTATTATTTAAAAACAAAAATACAGCCTAACTTGTCAGGCTGGAGGAGACAATTTGTCTTGGGAAGCACGAATGCAAGCTACTACCCTGCCTGGTAATAAATAAAACACTATGTAAATGGGAGTTGAAAGTAGGCAAATGTAAAACCAGTCTAAGAGCATGTGTGTATATATGTGTTTGTTTTCCTAAGGGAATACTCCACCCACTTCCAGATCCCTGGCAGCTCACTGTACCATCTGTAAAACCCTGAGGTCATTCTCATCTACATCTCATTAGCCTTTTTATTTGATATTCAACCTGCCTTGCCTTTTTTCTTAGCATCCTTTCCTTTCGCTTTTAGCAGAATCAGATTTCAGCATGTGTCTTTCAGGGCAGCTCAAGAACAAATGCTGCTGTGATATTAGTAGTGAAATGGAGCTCGGCTGACCTGGTAAGGAAGGCTTCTGTGAGGTTGTGTTTGGCGGTGGGCGGGGCCTCGTGCTGCTGGACTCCGCCCTCTCGCAGCATCTGCTGGTAGAGTTCCCGTTGCTGCTGCTTCTGTTCCAGATGTTGCTGCACACGCAAACGTTGCCGGTAAAATTCCTGAAACTGCTCTGTGGAGTCCCGCAACTATACAGAAACAAAAGCAGACAAAGATATGCTGATATGTAAATGAGAAAGAGGTATGCTGAACGCTGTGCCTCCAAAGCATTCTATAGCGCCCACATATGGGCGTTCTCAGAAAAACGCCTAGCATTTTCCGCTGCCTAAAAATGCTTTGGAAGACACAACTCCTTACTCTCATTTCACCCTAAAAGCTCACGAGTAGACAGACACTAAAGGGGTGTCACTTTCTGGTCTGATGAACAGATTTAATACATCACAGCTCTATCACAGATTAAAAACCCAGACAGGAAACTGTGTGATGTTGTCACAAAGCTTAGAGCCTCTTTAATCAGCTTTCAGTAATCCAGGATATCAACACATCCTGACTACTGACCATTGGCAACAACCTGCATAATTCTTTAAAAAATATCCAGAGTATTTGGATGAAATATCAAAGTAAATGTAAAATATAAATTTGCTTGTTACATCCAAATACAGTGTTAAAGTGTTGATATACAAGCAGTGGATGTTTTATTTGTGATTATTACACGGCTCTCTGGAATGCTTGATTCTGATTGGTCAGTTGATACATTTGCAGGTTCGTTCTTTTCAAATAATAACCCTCCAAAGTAATAACGCATAGCCGGGACTACTTGTATGTTTAAAATCCCTCCGCGCCAACAAAGATTACCGTTTGGCACCATCTTGTGACAAACACTGGACAACATAAGGTGCAGTTTAATACTTGTAAATAACTAAAATACATCCGTTATTATATAGTCATATCTAGATGTTATAAATCGTCTTACTAATGTTTGACTGTTAGTCACGTGGTACTATATCGTTTGCAGAAGAATGAAAATGTTAATTTAAAACAAATATGCCAATAAAATATTTCTATAATGCAGAGGCAGCCGTGTAGTTATCGCAGAAATAAGCCCAGACAGTGTGATCAGGACCCGACGCGAAGTGTCTTTTCCTTGTATCTCTTGCATATACCACCATATTACCACCTCATCACCATCTTGGTATTATTCCCCAAAATACAGAATTCTAGGCAGTGTTATTATAGAAAATTTCCACAGTTAGTGTGACAGCGGTAAAACCATTCTGCGTTTGCATAACGCTGATGGATTCAACCTCGAATGTTTGTCAGTACATCACATGACCATGTGGTGGATTTCTTGAAAGTTGGGGGGTTTTTATGTTGTGCTGTGATGGCCCGAGGCGGTTAGCCTGACAGCTTTTTCGATTCTTAATCCTGAACTTTGATGTGCTTACACATGTGTTGGAACGTGCACGGTTTGATCATTTGGCATCCTAACCAGGGGAAACCTGTTAAACGTGTTGCTTAATTTCCTCTGTGTACACAGGAAGTACTCTTTGTTCAGACAGAGTAGGAGAGACGGCAAAAGAAAAGTCTTTAAAAAATTTGGTGCAGCAAACTAGCGCTGAACAGTACAGTGCTAGCTTTGAGGTGTACAGTACTGCAGGATTGTTGCAACATGGTGGTTGGTTGACTTTCTGTTCTTCTTGTATTGCCCGGAGGGAAATGTTTGTCAGACTGCCATGCATCTGCACTCATCAATCCACAACTTTTCTTCCTCTTCTCACCTGCATGCTACCTTTCCACTCATCAAGATGTCGTCTTTTCCTTGTTCCTTTTATCAAACACGCACACAAAAGTCACCTCATCCACCTCGGATTCTTCTTATTGAAGCCACATGGAATAGACAGACCGGGATGGACGACAGAGAGAAACTCTGAAAGGAAGGGGAGGCCTTGTGTCGGGATGATCAGCATTATCTGGGGTTTCTGAAGAGGAAAAAGATGTTTCCTGATACTCTTCCACTCTGGCTCAGTACTGAAATATGGTCAAGACGTCCAAGTTCACCAGTTCCCTTCCATTTTTAACAAAAAATAAGGATGTGATCCTCGAGTTGCAGAAACAAAACTGTTTCAACGCAACAGAGAAGCAAATATTATCTTTACTGCAAGCTGTTAGCTTGTTTTGTTACATGCTAACTGGTTTTTAGCTGGTCCATTATAGCATGTACAAGCAACCCTTGACAGATAAGCTAAGGCTGGTTTTGAACACATGGTGGCCAAACAAGGACATGGCATTGATTTTGGACCAGCTACCATGTTTCCAGTTTAAACTAGTTTTTCCAACAGGGACTAGCCGGTGAAAGTGCAAGTGTTGGCCTTTATGCTCTCGTTGGCTTATCACGTGACGACATCAGTTGCTTTTGTCCTGAGCGACTTACAGGTTGTGTAATTGCGATGATGGTAGATCCGAGGCAGGTAGAAATTAGTTTGAGATCGTTTAAGTGCATGTGGTTTCGTCACATCCGCTACTTTAAACTTGGGCTACGTCTACTTTCCTTTTTTTTATGTATATCTGTTTATGAGGAAGTGATTGTTCATTTAACGAGAGCAGAAAAGGAACAGCAAGGCCTAATATTAACTATGTTTGCTCTATATACATAAGCTTATGTCAAACAATATGCCAGACATCAAAGGCGTCGTGGAAAACCGTCGAATAGCTCTTAACCAATAAGCTCCATCCGCTAACTGTAATCGATTTTGCATAAACCATAATAACTCAATGTTTACATGGCAAAACATCAGAGCTGTTGACTCTTGTCACAGTATATCTGTGTTTTACACCTCGCCTATCTATTTGTTTACAGCCTCTTGTCATTAGCTTATCAGGAAGTGATCCTTCGTATCGTGGGAGCCGAAAATTATCAGACGTGTCAACGCCCCGTCCCTGCAGTTTTGAATGAAAGTTTACAGAACAAGTTGGCAAGGAGATTTTACTGTCTGTTTATTTGAGGCGACAAGCATTTTGGCATACTGTCAAGAAGATTTTACCGTTCTCACATTACCACCCCATACCTACCTGCTTCCTCCAACGTTACATAGTTCCCAACAGACAAAACGGACCCTGGGAGCTAAGCAAAGTGTTGAGGCAGAACGGATAAAAAGCTTGGGAAGATTTGGAAAGTCTTAGACCTCCATATGCCAGGAGCCATGGCTGATATCTATTCATTCCTCTACGCCATTGGGACCGACAACAATGAAAGACAACAGGGTTGAATGACACTAAAACCTAAACTGCAAAAAAAAAAGAGACTCCCAGTGTGAGGGGTGTTAACGAGAAGGAAGAAAGAGGAAGAATTTGAGAGTGAGAACAATATCAGCATTGTAAGTCAAGACAGATAAAGAAAGCCCTATGGGTGAGAGCAGTTTTCTTTGGACCTCGACACCATTTCCCGTCCGCTCGGACCCGAGAGGTCATTGGACGCCCCCGGTGCACTTTACTCTTCCTCTCGAGCACTGTTCCGCTCCTTTCTACCACATCGTTTTCACCATTTCGCATTTTCGTCTGCACTGTGCAGGAAGAGATAGACTGTACTTCCTGTTTACATGGGTGCGTTAAGGACGACGCTCGCATGCGTGGGTCTTCCTTGAAGATAAAGTGTCGCTTGTGTTTTTGTGTTGAAATGTGTGTTTTCAGGTGCGCGTTTATCCCTGCATGTGCATGTCTGTTCCTGAGACTTGCGAGGTGTGTATGCGGGCAGGAAAGTTTCAAGCGCGTGTGTGTATGCGAGCGCACTCAGGACGTTCGGTGTGTATGTGTGTGTTTTCTGTTGGCAGTGAAGTGTCTCAGGGGAGGCAGGGCTTGCGTGAGAGCACTGTTGCAGATCTGTCAGTGAGAGGGGGGCTGCTCAAGGTCTGGCGGAGTGAGTGAGTGTGTGTGTGAGTCTGTGCCGGGTTTGGATTGTTCCCCCAAAAGGGAGGGAGGGAGGGAGAGCTGGTTAAGCCAGCCCCGTCTGTCAGCATGGAGCTGCCGTTCGTATGAGTGTGTATGCGTCCTGTGTTTATCTAGGGGGCCTGTGGAAGGAGCCATTGTGGACATTTTGAAAGCAAGAAGCTAGGTGAACCTTCATCAGAGACAAAGAGACCTAGTGGGCGGGGAAAGGTGTGTGTGTGCTTGTATGAAGGCAAGCTGAGTGTGATTGTTGGAAGCATGTGTGTGTTTGTCCAACTACAGTGTTATCTTGGCGTTGTCCTTTTTCTGTCTTCACTTTCACAGCAGGACTGTCAAAACTTCCCTTTGCTACACACACTCACATACACACACACACACACACACACACACACATTTAGACGAAGACACCCACACACAAAAAGATGTTTCTTTTTAATTTATCGTAGCACAGCTCTTATTAATTGGTTTAGTGAACTTTACTTTTGAGTAATGGAAAGTCTTTTGCTTTGTGATTTTTTTATTTTTTATTTATTTATTTTTTTGCCGCCTACGGGTTGTAGTCATGGGCAGACAGTGTAGCCCTCGAGCCATGTTACTCTCTCACCGAGTGACTCTCTAGGATAGATTTAGCAATCTGATCATTTCCTGCTCTTTGGTATAACAATGAATTCATGTAGGTTGTAAATAAACATTGGAAGTTCGTGTACGAGTTTACCATTACGTTTTCTTTAACTAACCCTAACCATGCCATGGAAAACTCGGCTGCCATGATGCTAAGATGTTGTAAACGATTGCCAAAGCATTGCTAAAAAAGCTTGAGCAACCACATATAAGAGTAGAAACTTAAGACTATACCAGGAAAACATTTGAACCCAGTCCAACCCGGCAGTTAATTTTCAATCGTCAATGAAGTTATTGTTAACTTAAAATATTCTCACAGATTTGACTGACAAAACCAACTTGTATTCGCAGGCCTCGAAAAGACCTGCTATTCTGATTATGTGTTGAAGTCCGGGTGTCAAGACCGTGACAACAGCTGCCACTCAAACGTTCATCTTCCTTGTAACCGAAGGCTCGGTCGTAAGATAAAGCACTTTGCCTACCATCGTTCTTATCTAGCATTCTTTGTGTTGCAGCAAGTTTTTGTACAAAGCTGCCTTGAATCAATCAACACCCCAGACCTGTTGAAGTACCTGTGGTAATTCCAGAATTAACCTCTTTATTTAATTCTGCCTTTCTGTATAAATTGATGAGGAAGAAGAAACTGAGATTAACCAGCAACCCCAAACCAGAAGCCTTCTCCCAAACCTCACCTTAAAACCTCAGCCCAGCTAGTTAACTTCTAACCCCAAACCAGGCATCTGCACACGTGCATGTCCTGTGGTGTGCATGCATGCACCGTACAACACGATAGTAAAATCGTTTGCTCCAGCTGTTTTGCTTTTCAACTTGATGTGACCTCATTTAAAATTAAAGCAAACCAAGATTGCGTCAGTGGCATGCTGCGTTGCATGCAGCCATAGCTACGAATCGAAAGCTTGTTCATATTTTGCTGATGCTATCACAAAAGAAAAATTTTATTGAATTCTAAACCAGAATTGCCACGTAAAAACGATTTCTTTGGACCTTGACACCATTTCCTGTCATTGGACGCCTTGGTGCCAAGATTAATTTTAAGCTATTTTAAGGTTCTTCCATATAAATTCGACACATGAACATGTACCTCTACCACATTTAGGAATTACGTTCCCCCCTCTGCCGTTCACCAATGACAGGTGTGCCACACTAATAAAATCTTCGCCAACTAGATTCGCAAACGTTGGAATTCCTTTTACGCTTCTCATCCCAAATAAGTTAAAGGAAATGGTTTCTTCATTCCTCTTCCGTTTTAATGCAGTGCCAACTCTTCCACGCAAATTGTACGATCGAAATCAGAAGCGTTAAATTCCATTCGATCTCCACCACATGTTAGAGCCGCATTCCCCTTCCCAGTGGCAGGTGTTCTGCGCTAGTGTAGTTTTTGGCAAATGGATTCGAAACCACCATAAGTGGTTGAATTCCTTACGATTCCCATTCCTATACGCGCCCCCCTTCAGCAACCCCCTTCTTCCATGCAGTTGTGCCCTTATTCTTTAAAGCAGGTGTGTGTGTGCCAGTCATTCACCCCCTTCCCAACCGTTGGTGGCACCTCGATCCAGTAAGGGGCTCCCAGCAATTACACAACCATGCCGTTGTTGTGCTGTTTTTTGGTCTGAGGGCATGGCAGGCCTGTGCGAGCAGTTTTCCAACATGTCTGGTCGGGGGTTGCTGTAGCCGCTCGCTTTCATGTGCAGGCCTGAGGTATGTAAACAGGATACCCTGAGCCGTGCACAGAGAAAGGCAAAGAATCACGGTGAACTTAAAAGACTTGAAGCAGGAGAGACTTTTTAATTAAGTCTATCTATTTCTCTTCATTCACCCTCTGCCGTTCAGGCAACAGCTGAAGCAGCTCGTGAAACAATAAATGACCAGCTGTTGGACAGATATAAACAGCAGGCGAAATATACGCCGCGCGTTTTATTTTTGGAAGCTGCAATTATTGTTGCCTAAACGAAAGCAGACAGCCACTCAGTGAAATATGTGTCACGTTCTCTTGGCCAGAAATAAAGCGTTAGAGCCCTGCCCTGCATCTCAAACAGGCCTTACTCGCTGTACGTCGAAATATTTTTGCGCGACTGAAACAATGATGTATGAGAAAACGTTCAGCGTTTGCTTTTAGAGACCCTGTTCTCGTAGCGCCCACCTCGGTACGCAAAACGCAAAGCAAAACAAGCACGGCGCAGACACAATGGCGCTGCTAGATAGCGATCAACCAGGCTGGGGCGGGTAGCAGGGTTTAGGTTGTTTCTTTAAGAGCATTGCCGAAGATCTCTCCCTTTCTTTCTTGTTCTCTCATTAAGAGCTTAGGGATGGAGGGAGGGTGAAAAATATGCATACAAATACATTTATGCGAGTCCTCGCAAGCCATTGGCTGTGGTAATTGGAGTGACGGCGCACATAGGACTTCCCGAAGCCCCTGCGTGAGAGGGGAAATCTGACGGCAACATCTACTGGAACTAAATGTTTTCAGATTAAGATAATATTCCCTCTGCATAGCTGGCATGTTTTAATTTCTCTCTCTCTCTCTCTCTCTCTCTCTCTCTCTCTCTCTCTATGTGAATGGAAATGGCTGTGTAATCTGTAGCGTCCAGATGTGGCATTTCATTTTGCTTTGTTTTACAGCATTTGAGTGTTTTCCGTTCTCAGCTTGCTATCAAATCCTGAATGTTAAAAAGAAACAACAACAAAATTTGCTACGATATTAATAAAGCGTTTCTTTTTGAATGTATTAGACTGATTGTAGCTCATGATGTATGCTATTTTACACTTAAAAACTAAGCTAACTTTGTTTTCTCTTTCTTTTCTATGTGCTGTGACGTGATGTTATCTTAAATGGCTACAGGTAAGCAAACTGTTTATTCCAGTGATACTGCACATTAGTCATAAAATAACTCGATTACTACATAGTGCACACTTTTATTTATAAGTAGTGTACACTAAACTGCAATGAGCCGTGAAATGCATTGGGATCCTTTGGTAATTTACGCATTTTTTTCACCCCAAAAGGGGAATTCTCTCAATTAAATACTCATCCTCATGTCGTTCCAAACCCGTAAGACCTTTGTTCATCTTGAGGACGCAAATGAAGATATTCTATATGAAATTCGAAAGGCAACTGATAGGGGTGGGAAAAAAAATCGATATTGCAATATATTGTTGTGCCCTCTGTCGCAATAAATAATCGATACACTAACG
>JAUCNO010000385.1:675385-703067 GCA_032353835.1 Enteromius viviparus
GAATATCAAAATCTACTGCGGGTGGCAGATCCTTTTCTTATTTAGCACCCAAACTCTGGAACAATTTACCAAATACTATTCGGGAGGTAGGCACACTAAATCTAGATTAAAGACACATCTCTCTCAAAACACTCCTCTTAACACACGGTGTACTCGTTACATCGTAAAAAGAATGGTCTCTACACTAATATTAGTCTGTCTCTCTCTTATTCTGTTCCTCAGTCCGTATCCAGATCATCAGACGGTGTACCAGCACAAAGAGATGATCTTCATCAGAACACCTAGATGAGCTCCGTGGACAGATCGCCGAACCTTCAAAATAAGGGGCATTTTTTTCCCCTTGCCTAAGCTGCATACCTTCTATGTACATATGCATTCTAGTCTCAATGGTTTCTATGGCACCTTTAAAACAACAAAGCATCATTAATCCAGTCCTCAGTTTCACACGATCCTTTCAGAAATCATTCTAATATGCTGATTTATTACTAGAATTGTCAATGCTGGAAACAGTTGTGCAGCCAAAATTAACTTTTTTAATTTTTAAATATAGAATTTTCAAACTTCTTTTTTCTCTCAGGATTCTTTGAATCAACAAGTTAATAACATAATTTTTTGCCAAATATAAAACATTTCTAAAATGTAAATCTATGCTTTGACGTTTTTGTTCATTAAATAGATCCTTGGTTAATAAAAGTATTCATTTCTTTCAAAGAAGAAAGAATAAAAATATATTGATCCCAAACTTTCACAATATTAGGGATTATTATTTTACAATATACATAAATGCAGCCTTAATGAATCATTTTTGAAAAACCATTAAATATCTTACTGACCCCAAACTTTTGAACGGTAGTGTATATATGAAAAATAACTGTATACATTAATCACTCACAATGACATTTCCCACATTTTAAAAAGATAATTCACAATTATTATTTTTTTTGTAAAACACTGCTACCATTATTGAGTTTTGGATTGCTTGTTCTCTCCAACAAAAAATTATTAAGTATTTATTTGTAGACTTTTTATTTTCCATTCGAATATCTAAGAAAGTACAGAGACTGAACTCACTTTCAACAGATGCATTTTAATAGATATTGTAAAAAAAATAAAATAAAACAATCAGAGCAAACCTATTGCATTTTATACATTGTAATTAAATTCAGTGCATGCTACAGTATGTTAAAATTGTGTGTTAATGATTATTCCTATCAGAAAATGGACAGCAGAGTATTAAAGATGTTGATGTATGTAAAGACTCACTAAGGTCAAAGCAAAAATGAATTTTAACTCTTAGAGTCACACAAGCTGTTTCATTTATGTGACGAAAGCATTTCATCCTTCCAGGGCTCAGTTTTGACCAATACATGATCAGGACTTTTGTCTTTCAGGAAACGTATCTGTACTCCAGGTGCAATAGCCAGTTTGGATTTGTAATTATAAATTTCATAATCATCAGTACCAACTGGCTTCTTTTCAAAGTTCCTAACATAGTGATATGTATAATAGTCATCATTTTTGTCTTGTGAATTAGCGTAAAACCCCACCCATGAGTAGTAGAAGGTTTCTTTCCAATCCGTGAAGGTCTTCTTAATATAAAGTCGAGCACAAGCTTTACCATCTTCAGTGTAGAGCTGCAGACCAATGCTATCATACTCTGGTCCATAAAAGAATTCTGGCATGTTTGCTGTTTTAGGCTGAAGACCTGAAGTGCCACAATCTAACGGTAATATTGTCACTGCTTTAACACCCTCCCAGGGCATAGTTTGTGCTAAAACGTTGTCATATTGCTTGTCCCACAGAAAACGTATTTGAAGTCCAGGAGCAATAGCTAAACTGGTATTATACTGGTAAATTTCATAACTGTGTGTGATAGAGTTTTCAATCTTTGCAAATTTCGAAGCATACTGATATGTTAAATAGTCATCATTTTTATCTTGTGAATTTTTGTAGAACCCCACCCATGAGTAGTAAAGAACATTTTTCCAGTCGCTGAAGGTTTTCTTGATGTAGAGTCGAGCGCAGGCTTTTCCATCTTCAGTGTAGAGCTGCAGACTAGCGTCAAACCCTTTTATACGAGTGGGGATCACTTTATTAGCTCCATCAAACTCTGGACCATACCATATATACGGATTAGAAAACTGTAAATCAAAAAGTGATGGGTATAGTCGCAGTCGAGGTTGGAGTCCAGCATTCATGGAAACAGAAGTATCTATAGCCCCAGATGGTTCATAAATATTCAGCAGTTTCTTGACCTCTGTATAAACATCATTAGTTTCCCTGGAATAAGTGTGTTGGCAGATTTCAATGTGGACATATTTGGAATTTTCCATAATTTTAGCAGGTATCTCCCAGAGGAGTTTCGAGAAACCTTCTGTAGTTGCTTTTAGATCTAGTTTAATTCCTTCATATGCATTGCATTGCAAATAGGGCGAGCGTTTCTTTCTGCGGCTGGTATGACTGTGTTTGCAATCATTGCTGCTGTATCCCGTCTCTGTCAGAAACTTTAGGCATTTGTCATATTCTGTGTCTTCTGTAGTGCGTGATGTTGTGTCAATACCACTATCAACTGTGCAGTTATAAGGGTCCCCAATCTGCAAGAGCAGAGCAGGATCGATCTCATAAGTTTCAGCAGGATTAAAGTCATTCTTGTGAAGGTCATATGCTGTAAAAAACACACGGAGTATTTTGTTTGGCTTGTTTTGTTTCACAGAGATAACGAGCCTGTCCATGTTTCTTTCTGGCACATTGGTGTTTCTGTAATACTTCCGCACATAGGCGGGCAGCGCATTGGCTCCAGGAGATTTTAAATTGCCAACCGAATAGTAACTCTGCCATGAGCTCAATGAGGGGAGAATGGCTTCTCTGTTGCCATAATGATGGAATCCAAAGTCACCTCGGCTGGGATCGAAATTGGAATCAAGGAGAGAATGTTGTTCTCATCAACAGTCACAACTTTTTGGGCAAACCAGAACAATAATTGAAGTCCATGACGTGGTGCAGACTTGGCATATGTAATGTTGTTTATGTCATGAGTGTCTTTAAGTTTTCTCAAAGAAGAGACTCTTACCAGGAATAGGCAGAAAAGCAGAAAGCAGAGTCTCATAGCATCCATGGCAAAATCTTAATAAAAAACAAAATATTGCTAATCAGACATTAGTTGTAAATAGAATTGAATCATAAGCAAGCAATTCAATTTAAGCAAGTAATTTTACTGTTTAAATTGAAAATGAGAATATAGAACTTTATTAAAGTACTACATTATTATGAAGGTTCTTAACGTTGTGGCATTTCTATTAAGATCAATTTGAAACCTCATCAAAAATAGATTAATGCTCTGAAAGTGCCACAGAGCCACTCACTGTAATCTTTTTGGTCAAATTAACTTTGGAGTGGTTCCAGTTATGTCCACATTAAGATTAGAACTAAAAATATATATAATACAAAGAATTACAGACATAACCTTAATTAAAAAAAAATAAAAAATTGACTTATTCGTCAATAGCTAACTTGCTTGCTTTAAATGAAATACATTGTATTACATATAAAATTCATATTTTATTCAGTTTAGTAAATGTAATAAATAATCATAATGTATAATTGAATATATAAACTATTTAAAGGCATCTATAATATTCAACAGACTGAAATCTCATCTCATCTTACCTCAGATGGACGGTCCTCAGTGGAAGATCCTCTGCATCCTTCACGTCTCTCAGATGATTATTTATACAGCATGGAGGAGGCTGTACTTTACAGAAAGGGTGTGTCTGCACAGTACAGTCTGTAACACTGTCCTTTAGTTGTACCGTCATTTTCACCATAACAGAAACATTTGGCCCCAATAAAGTTTATTTTAAGTCTGTTTGTTTACTAGACAACATGTCAGTGCTAAAATGATCAGACATAATATGAAAACATAAAAACAACAACAACAACAAAAAAGTCTAACTGCATTACTAGCCTCCTATTACATTACTCTCTGTACATTACATTACTTGCCTGTTATATTGTATTATAATGAGGAGTAAAAGTACATTTAATAAGTAACAGAAAAATTACAAGCCTAGGAATTACTTGCACATTGTTTAAGTAAACATGTATTTTGTTTATTTTAAATTAAGATTCAACGACAACAACAAAACACTACATTAAAGCAAAGACATTTTTGTTTCTGTAATACTGGCAGTTCTGCGGAGCTCCGCTGGAGGGTGCCTGCTGCACGTCCTCCGCCCCGGATAACAGCGCTGTCCGCCGCCTGCGCGTCCTTCCGGTTATGAGATGAGTTGCTTTGGTGCAGTGTTTTATTCCCTTGGCTTTACTGACTGTATTTTAGCGACACCGGAGTCATTGCATGCGATTGCACAATGAATTTGACATTACTCCGATGCTTTTTCTTCGCTTCGATCCGGCCATGTGATTCAAAACACCGGCATTATGTTTGACGTGTTAGCCGAGCTGACGGTACGTCTGAATGATTTAAAGATTAATGCTGACGCTGATATTTGTATCTGATCATGTTTGTCCTTAAAATAGATACTGGAGAGTAGAAATAACCAACAAAAGCTGTCTTTAACACCACTGTTGCAACTTATGCAGAGCTAAACTGGTACTGTATATGCAGGAACACGCAAAAAACAACAACAATGAAGCTAAGATAATGAGACTGTATGTAAAACTGATGAGTCTTAAAACGTACAGCATGCTCAGACTGTCACAGATGTGACTGTTACTGCAAGCGTCGCTTCTTTCAGAAGTGAAGCAGGTCCGGTTGCCATGGAGACGGAGAGTGAGCATCATGGGCTGTTTGTGGATTCGAACTTTCCTGCTGACGACTCCTCACTCTTTTCTGACTACACCACGCCCCTCCCCAAATTGTTGGGTGATGTCACATGGCTCCGCCCACAGGTAACATTCCGTCGCACAGGTAATATTATGTAGAACGAGCACACATAAAGACTACGATAAGAACTGATTTTCATTTAGCTAGTGTGGATTTTAGCTTGTTAGCATTAAGAATATCTAATATAAAAGCACTGCTAAATATATTGACAGTTAACTTTTGCAAAGTCATATAGTCATTCATTAAAGAATTGACTGCCTCTCTGTCCAAATATGCCTACTATAGTAGACAAAAATACAGTATGTGAGTAGAATTGTATGTCCAAATTCTTATGCATAAAACAGTAGTCTGGATGACCTACTACTATCTGACGTCATAACAGTGGCAGCATGACAAAATTAATTCATAATACACACAATCTTTCTGTCAAGAACATCTTTTTTTTTAATGGTTGTGAAGTTTCAAAGCACATGTAGTATCTACTATATACATGATTGGATTTCAGACGCAGCATGGGTCTTTAACAATGAAGACGGTAACTCAGCAACTTTACAGTACTTTTCCTGGCATATATTTTAGGAGATCTGCAAGCAACCTCAACTCTTCCCAGATGACCCTGTGGAGGCCCACCCAAAGCAAGGCATTCTGGGAGACTGCTGGTTGCTCTGTGCTTGCTCCATGTTACTCAAGAACCAGCATCATCTAAACAAGGTAAAGAGTGTCAAGCTTAATGTATGAGTTGTTTCACCTTCAACTGAAATAAAACCTACATATTTAATAGAGTGCAACTTTTATGTTCAGAGGAAAAATAAGATTTACAATTTTCAGTTAGCTTTTTGCCTCAAGTAGGAGTTAGTCATGTTTAAGCAAGTACATAACCAGCCAGTGTTCAAAACTATCTCCTACATTACATAATAAAAATAATTCCCCTAAGAACTGCAATTCCTGGTTTTCAAACAGAGATGGCGACAAAGAATCAAAACCTATGAACTGTCCTGACCAGTAACGTACTGTAGTATAAAACTCAAAATCATATTTCACACACAAGACTTCTTAAATATTATGACAACACTGCTGCGGTTTGTTGTTTCATTATTGCAAACAAAGTCTCTAGGTGTATTTTTATCATGTTTTTCTTTTTTGTTAACAGGTTTTTCCTCCAGGACAGCCTTTGTGGGGTGACTGTGTTTACCGCGGTGAGTTCCGGTTCCAGTTCTGGCAGAACGGGCACTGGATAGAGATACGGGTGGATGACCGACTGCCCTGTATCAATGACACTCTCTGCTTTTCACGATGCCAGAGCCCTAGGGCATTCTGGGTAGCACTTTTGGAGAAAGCCTATGCCAAGTACGTGGATTGAATATTTTGGTGTAGTATAAAAGGTAATTATAATGTGTGAACTAAAGCAAAGAATAAAAATTGAGGAGGAGTTAATTGATCTTTATTCTAGGTTACGTGGTTCGTATGAGCGTTTGTGGGCAGGGCAGGTATGTGAGGCGGTTGTGGACTTGAGCGGAACCATAGTGGTACGATGGAGTCTAAAGGGAGCGGAGTCTCCACAACAGCCTAATGACTCCCGGACTCAACACACACCTAATGGTACGAGACTATCTGAACTCTCGCTGGAGCTGAAGGAGCGGTGTGCCATCAGCTGCTGTGTCCACAGCGTCTCCACAGGTGAGAGAAGTAGCAGCCACTGACTTTTTTTTCCTCACTGTTGATCTCTAAACAGGAGCTTATAGCTGAATTATAGCTATTACATGAATACATTAACTAAAACTAAACAAAATTAAGTATAATAGTTTTTATTTAAAAAAATTGTATAAAAATTTTATAACATAAAAATGTATTTTATGTTAATAATTTTAATTAAATTTTTGTCATTGAACTATAATAGTTCTAGTTATAGGTTTGTTGTCTGTCTCTGTCTGCAGGTATCCCAGAGCTCGGTCAGTATCACGCCATGAGTGTGATGGAGTGGACAAATGTTGCAATGGCTACAGGTGAACAAGTGGAGCTGATCAGGATACGCAACCCCTGGGGCAGGAAGAGCTGGGCTGGTGTCTGGATGGAGGGGTATGGAGTGAAAATTTGCTGATACAGTCTATTTTTGGTTATTTTGTGTATTAAATACCTTATATTCCATACATTGTTTATTAGAAATAAATGTTTTAGAAAAATGTGTTATTATGGGATATATCATTGAAGAACAAAGTGAGAATTAGCAAAAATGTTTCACTAAAATGTGATTCTTGAAACACTATCCCTGTAAAACGATTGGTTATTATTATTTCAGATAAAATGATTAATACTACAATTATTATGTCCCTAGAAAACCTATGTTTTTCTTTCAAATATATTAGTGGTCATTAAAAATGAATGATCTCCACACTTTTGTGTTATGTGTGGAGATCAATGTTCATTTTGTTATGATAAATATGCAAAGGAAGTTGTTTTACTCATGACAATCATACAGTACACAAATGTTGCATATAGTGCAAATGCAGCTTCTGTCTGACTGTTTCTGTCTCTGTACAGTGGATCAGGTTGGACTTCCCTGGAGCCCTCCTGTGCTCAGGCTTTACTGGGCCGCACGGCAGAGGGGGAATTCTGGATGGACGAGACAGAATTCCAGCATGAGTTTGATGAGGTTACAGTGGGCTATCCTGTCAATGATGCAGGACATCTTCAAAGCATCTACACAGGTCTGACCCGTAACAGCCACCCTTCCTCTTTTTGCTATTTTCAGTCGAACAATTTTGGTTGCCGAACATTCGGTGCATCACTATTTTATACACACATTTAGTGAATAATTTACAAGTTTAATAATGATGTGTGGATATTTATTTGTTGTAATTTCCCTTCATGTAGGAAGCTATCTCATCCACAGCCATCAGATTGAAGGCCGCTGGGTTAAAGGTCACTCTGCAGGTGGTTGCCGAAACAACAGCACTTTTAGCGTTAACCCTAAGTTCTGGTTAAAAGTGTGTGAGAGAGGCGAAGTGTTGCTGTCTTTGCTGCAGTACGGATGTCCTGATTCACCAGCAGAGGGCGGCACTCAGCAGCACCCACACCTTCAGGCCATTTCACTACATGTTTGGAAGGTTAGAGAAACAATCTTTTTTTAATGATTGAAAGTGTTACATTATTTAATGTTAAATGTAACATGTTTTATAGGTGGAGAAGAAACACTTTAACCTGATTCGGATGCTTAACAAGCCACCTCTTGTGTCACACACGCATGCGTATGATCGGGAAGTGGTGGTACACACTCACCTGAGTCCTGGTTTTTACCTGCTAGTGCCCAGTACCTTTCTGCCGGGGGCGGAGGGCCGTTTTCTTCTGAGAGTTTATTCTTCCTGCTCTACTTCTCTCAGGTGAATGCACAAAGACAAAAGCTTTTGTACTGATCAAAAGTTTGGGTTTGGTACAGTAAAACAGTAATATATAATATATTATTGCACTTTAAAATATAACTTATTCCTTTGATGTAAAGGTCTTCAGTCTTCAGTCTCGCATGATTCTTCAAAAGTCAATCTAATTATAGTGATTTGCATGAAACGCTGGCATACTGCCGGCCCACTTGTTGATCTTTTTGTCTGAATGAAAATGCAAGTTCAACCTTTGCCACAAGTTGCTGCTTTTGGGGCATTAAAAGCTCACAAACACTCCACTTTTTTGAAAATAGCTTTATTCTCCAACTGTTGAAAAGTTGAGTTTTACCGTTTTTGAATCCATTGAGCTGATCTGGCGATAGCACTTTTATCTTTTCTTCGCATAGATCACTAAATCTGTTTAGACCAGCAGCATTTTGTTAAAAAAATTACCAAAGAGTTTCAATATTTTTCTATGTAATACTTGACTCTTCTGTGGTTACATTGTGTATTAAGCCCAACAGAAAAAGAAAAGTTGCCGGATTTTTTTTCCCCGGAATTTCTAGGCTGATATGACTAGGAACTATACTCTCATTCCAGTGTAAAAACAGATCCTCTTGCTTGCACAGGGAGCGTGTCTTGCAAGCTGGGTCATATTTTCCACAGGTGCTTTGGAATCTCATTGGTCTCATTTTTAAATAAGATGCTTCTGGTCTAGTCAGATTGAACGATCTATGCTAAGCTATTCGAAAAGTGCTATTACCAGACCCAGAAACCAGCTGAATGGAATTCGAAAATTGTGTTTTGTTTTTTTTTCTTTCTTTTTTTACTCTGGGGGAGTAGGAGAATGAGCCTTTTTTTTTTTTTTTTGACCAATCTCCAGAGGGGTTTGGACAAATGAATTGTTAAACGAATTATTTGGAAGTCATTGAATAAATAAGGTAAAAATAAATGCATATTATAAGAAAATGAAAGTGTTTTTTGACCTTGCATGCTTGTCAACCTGTTGTTAGGGACACCAAAAACCAAATTATGAACCTTACACAACCCATAATAGGCGCACATTAATATTTTTGTGGAAACTGTGATACGTTTTATGGCTCTTTTAATAAATAGAAAGCTCAAAAGTTCAGCATTAATCTATACTATGTATACCTTTTTGTATACGTCTCTTATGATCAAAATGATGCATCCCTGAATAAAATATTAAAAAAATATTTTTTTTTTTTTACTGACCCCAAACTTTTGTAACAATGATGTAATTTAATGTGATAATGACAATAATTATTAGTGGTCATATACTGTACAGACTGCATCTAAAAAAATCTCATTGGTTCACAATATCTGTATTTCTCTCCAGTGTGATGAAATCCCCTCCTCCTCTTCAGCACTGTTCAGAGGGCGAGTGGGAAACCATCAGGTCTCATGGCTGTTGGTCCATCGGTTCTACTGCTGGAGGAAGTCGCAACTTTTCCACACATGCACGCAACCCTCATATACCCCTTACTGTGACCTATGACCCTGGAGGTAACAACGTAAAGGTCACTCTATGCCAAAACAGGCCTGAAAATTCCCTCCATGCCATCGGCTTTCATATTTATAAGGTCAGGAATGATACATAACTTATTAATAATCAATTTTGTAGCATCTACTGACTTAACGGTTGAAAAGGTTAAAAGTGTTCAGTTCTAGTCATAATCTTTCCGGTTACAGTATAAACTAGGTGTAGATGTAGGTGTCTAATATTCAATAGTGATTCTTTTTTTATATGGCTTCATGATATTTAAATGTGTGTGTCTCCAGGTACCTGAAGGTGACTCCATGTTAACCCCTTGTGCCATGTCTCCAGTGGTTAGCTGTGTTCCTCATGCCCACTCCCAGGAAGTCAGTGTGTTTTGCCGTTTACAGCCAGGCGAGTACGTCATAATTCCTTCCATCTATCAGCCAGAACTCAGCGCTCGCTTCACCCTCACCTTTACACGCAGGATATATCGGTAAGCACTCCACCTACACTCTATTCTGCTGTCCTAAGGAAAATCATACTGTGAATACAATTTAACTGGTCAATTCTCTGTGATTTTATTTATATTCTTATATTTCTTAATAAAACAGATGTAATTTCATGTCATAAAATTGTCGCTGGTTGACATTGAAATCTTTGATGTTGTCATCCTCTTCAGGAAAGCAGTGCAAAGTCAAGAGCTTCTGGGCCGTGTTGTTCAGGAGGTAATGACCTTTTATCTCATTTTAAGAAATAGTTTCTTGGAATAAAATTTTGATTTTTAATATGCATTGCTAAGAACTTCAGTTGGACAACTTTAAAGGCTATTTTTAGTAATTAGATTTTTTTTTTGCAGTCTCAGAATCAACATATTCAAATGGTTGCATCTCAGCCAAATATTGATGAATCATAATGAAAATTTCATTCATTCAGCTTCAGCTTAATAATTCCATACTAAATGTCAATTTAAAAAATGTACATTTATGTCGGTTTTGTGGTCCAGGGTCACATTAATTAGTTATTATTTTACTATTAATAAGTACCTTATTTTGCAACTTGCACAAATAACAAAGAACATCATAAATATGTAATCATTCATAATATATAAAGGTCATTCATAATAAATACTAGGAGTCTGAAAACAGTACACATTTACTCAATCTCATATTATTTCAAATCTACATGGCTTTCTTTCTTCTGTGAAACAGTTTCAGTTCCCATTGACGTCTATTGTATTGTAATACAGTGGAAGTCAATGGGAACCAAAACTATATTTTACAGAAGAGAGAAAGTCATACAGGCTTAAAATGACATGAGGGTGAGTAAATAAATTGTACTTTTGGGGCTGTCTATCCATTTAACGTTAATTTTCTGATGACATTCAAGACATGAGCAATATTTTAAGTCATTGGCAATGATTTTGTAGAAATAATTACATATAACACTTATTATTGAATAAATATTATTTTCAAGTAGGTTTTTACTGTTTTTCATAAATACATTTTTTAGTTTTTTATGAAGCTTCACATGAGTTGAAAGTTTACGTAAGATATATATAAAATCGTGTCTATTTCTTATATATTATTAAATCAGAGTCATATTTAATATACATTTATATAGAGATATTTTTCCCACCCTCATTTGCTCATTTGCCTGTACAGTTAGTTATCTCTTTTGCTTTCCTCTCACAGGTCTCCTGTGTCTCTGTGATGAGACGATAGTCTGGGGAAGTGGGGAAGAATGGTCATGTTGAGATGAAAGTCCATCCTCAGGACAGGAGTCTGACTGTGTGCAGTGTGTCGCCCTGTAGAGCCTTGTCCACCCCAATGGGAGCCATCTATGCCAATCACTCACCACAGACAGCTACCAAAACTCACCAGCAGTGGAAAAATGATGGCATTTGTCACAGAGGTTGACTAGTCTTTCAACAAACGCTCCCTGAGAAACATGTCAGATCAGGGTCATATGACCCCAGTACGTCCTAATTAAACAGAATTGAATTGACAAAGACTAATCGGAATTACAGATGTGTGATTTTTTTTTTACAGCGATGTAAATGTGGCCAACCAATTAGAATTTTGAATTTGAATTATACCTTTAATAATATTTATTAGAATACATTTTTATTACAAGTGTTACATCATTTACTATAAATGTGTACTGTTTTCAGACTCCTAGTATTTATTATGAATGACCTTTATATATTATGAATGATTACATATTTATGATGTTCTTTGTTATTTGTGCAAGTTGCAAAATAAGGTGAAAATAATAACTAATTAATGTGACCCTGGACCACAAAACCCACCATAAGTGTACATTTTTCAAATTTAAATTTAGTATGGAATTATTAAGCTGAAGCTGAATGAATGAAATTTTCATTATGATTCGGCAATATTTGGCTGAGATGCAACCATTTGAATATGTTGATTCTGAGACTGCAAAAAAATCTAAATACTAAAAATAGCCTTTGAAGTTGTCCAATTGAAGTTCTTAGCAATGCATATTAATCAAAAATTAATATATTTATGATAGAACATTTGCTAAATATCTTCATGGAATTTGATCTTTACTTAATATCCTAATGATTTTTGGCATAAAAGCAAAATCGATCATTTTGACCCATACAGTATATTTTTTTTGGCTATTGCTAGAATATCAAAAACATGAACCAAAAAACAAATATTATCATGTGGTTATTCAATATAAACACTTACATAAACACAAGTTTATACTTGATCATGATATTTAAATTTACAGTGAAAGACCTACCAAAAAGAGAGGGAAAAAATATTAAACAAAATTAATGTTAGAAAATACTGATAGAGAGAAAATAAGGATGCAGAAGATGAGGGATGATGGGGGATTTATTTGGCCAAAGGTTGGGTGACTGGGTAGATTGAATAAGTGGGAGGCTCGGCGGCTCTACTGAAGCTCCAGCTCTCTCTGAAGTGTGCCGCAGAGTTGGAGCCTCACGCAGTCGCTGCCCCGTCGGCCCCTTCTGCGAGCGCTAATAGCCTGTGTGTGAGGGTCCGCAGGCCTGTTAGTGCCGCACTAGTGATGAATTTGTAGCGTCACTGCCCACCCTGATCCAGTGCCTGGTGCCGCCACACAATGACTCATTATGTGAAATTCACTGCTGTGACTCTTTCCTCCCCGTGTGTCAGTAACGTGTGTAGCAAGATTCATTACATTGTTTTTAATTTAAATACTTGAATCTACTTTGTTTGAATGCTTTGCAAAACATGTAAAATTATTTTACACTCATTTAATTGAAATGTATGATCTACTTTTTTTTTATATATGTTGATTATTTATATTAAATCTTATTTAAAAAGAAATTAGAAAATCACAATTAATCCCATCCAAAAATTCTTCATTACATAATATGTATACTATATTATGTGAATGCACACATGCTGGATATATTTAAAAGTGATTTAACTGTATATATTTATATTAAATTCATTTATATTTTATAAATATATTTAATATATAAGCAACATTTTTATTATTATAAATACATAAATTTATTATTATACATAAATCATTTTGTATTTTTGTAAACAAAAAAATATATTTTGGATGCTATTATATGGCATCACTATTATTCCCCAGTGACTTAGTTTACCAAGCATTATTTGACCCCAAATTCTTAATAATTTAATACAATTTAATTATGTCAGTGCTGTAATTTCTTTTATTAGATCATTAACTTTTATTTTAAGAATCATTTTTTAAAATTGCATGTATGTATGTTAAAGAGTTCATTTGCAAAAACTGATAACTCTGTTTTTAACAATTTACCAAAAAAAATCATTGTGCGTTCCAATTAATCTCAATCAAACTGCAGTTGGTTTATTTTGACTAGGTTAAAAAATAACTAAAGAATACAGCTAACTAATAAAACACAATAAAAAAATAACGTAATTTGTTTTTGCAAAAAACTCTTCATATGTTTACATAAAAACAGTTTTATTATTAGAATGTTATTATTATTTATTATATATTTACTCAATTTTATTAAAGTAGTAAAACTGTCGTTTTTATTAAAAAGTTTTTATTTCCAGAATAGAATGAGAGATCTAAAAATGTACTTAAATAGTTCTAGCCTAAATATTTTTTAGCTATTGACCAACGTGTTTATTAGACTAAACTTAAAATAAAAGTTTATTTTAATTTTGTATACGTTACTACTAAATACACATATCCACCAAATGAACAGCTTGCGCGTCACCCACAACGGTGCGATGCGCGCGCCCGCTGCCACCACTAGCGCGCGCCGCCGTTGCTGCGGAATTGACGGGGCTGCCGTCGGCGCGAGAGCGGAGACAGACACTCACCTAGAAAATAATGAACAACAAATTTGACGCGTGAGTAATCACAACGACGCTGCACGTTAGCAAGGATTAGTCGTGCGTGAATGCAAATGCATGCGTTTCAAGCGTCTCTTGAACTCAGAGACAGAAAAGAGAGGAGAGGGGGGAGAAAAAGAGGTGTGTCTAGAAGCTTTGGCATGAGCTGGGAGGTCACCATGTTTAGTTGCACGATTGGACTCCTAGGTTTTTGTAATGGATTGTGTTTTAATGCATGTGGTGAATGCAGCATGCAAATGACACATTCTAGAGCCAATGCTGCATGCGCAGGGCCTCCAGGCCGAGGAAGGATCACCGGGAACGCGTGTGTGTGAGCAGCGGGGGCAGGTGCTCTGAGACCCGGGCTCCAACTCTTCTCTGCAGCCTGCTGGAGTGACATGTGGTGCTGCTGGCTGGTTATAAACACGAGAGGGGTTGTGCAGAAGCGAAACACGCTATACATGGCACGTGAAAATGAAACTACTGTAACTTATAGTGTATTACGTAAGCAGCGTGCTTTCTGTTTGCAAACTTTTCGTGCGCAACCGCTGACCATTATGAGCGCAGGGTCAAATAAGGTAGTGCAGTCCGTCTCTGCAGACTCAGACAGCAGGGCCTCTGTCCTTACTCTTATTAAGTCGAGTTTTATAACAATATAACGTCCTTTATAACAATCCTCAGACATGCAATTGCTTTTACAAAACGTACAGTGAAAAAAAGTGTGCAGTTGTATTATATAAATGCCTGCCAATAAAGCCAATGTATAAAACGAAACTAGCATAGTAAATGTTATGTTTCTGTTGCTGGATTTTATGTACAATGGTAATTGATTAAATACAGTATAAACATGTGAAGTATTATAAAAGTTTAAAAGAATGAGTTTCTATTTGAATGTATTTTATTCCCGTGATGGCATATAAGGAGTCTTTATTCTTCAGTTGAAGAGCAAAAACTTTTTTTAACATAATAAATGTTTTAGATGCATTGTGGCTGAGCAGAATTGACAGTTTTGTCTTCTTTTAAGCCTGAAAGATGATGACAGTGGAGATCACGACCAGGACAACGGCTCACCGAAAGACGGGGAGAAGGAAAATGACGAAGAGGAGAAGGACTCAAACACTACCAAGAGAAAGGTATAAATAGTCAGAAAGAAAGAAATCGTGTGTAGATTCTAATTTGTTTCATATAACCATGAGCTGCTCTATATCTTCAGCCGGCGGTCCCAGGGGCCGGTGAGCACCCTCTTCAGTACAACTACACGTTCTGGTATTCTCGTCGCACACCAGGCCGGCCAGCCAGCACACAGAGCTACGAACAGAACATTAAACAGATCGGCAGCTTTGCTTCGGTAAACTACTGACGTGTTTATTCAGACTTGTGTAATGAAGGCACACAGGCACAGTGAAGGGTAGACTGCATTACAGTAGGCCACATGATTGACAGCTCAACAGCTGCGCTGTGTTTGTAGGTGGAGCAGTTCTGGCGTTTTTATAGTCACATGATCCGACCGGGTGATCTGACTGGTCACAGTGATTTCCACCTGTTTAAGGAAGGAATCAAACCCATGTGGGAGGTGAGGGTCATTGGATCACATGCATGTATCCTTCTGAGTGACAGATAATAGAATTTGGATTGTGATGCATTATAGGATGATGCTAATAAGAGTGGAGGTAAATGGATCATCCGGCTTCGGAAAGGCCTGGCGTCACGCTGCTGGGAGAATCTGATCTTGGCCATGCTGGGTGAGCAGTTCATGGTGGGCGAGGAGATCTGCGGGGCCGTTGTGTCTGTCCGCTTCCAGGTACTGTAGTATAGTTTGTTTCTTTTATAACATGCTAATTAAAATTATTTTGTATTATTTAGTGTCAGTAGCAGTATGGCAACTGTTGATTAAGAAAGTGGTTGTGTTCACAAGTGGAGCTATTATAATGTAAACAATAGTTTTCCTCTGTTGGAATAAAAACTGTGCTTTTGTTTGAAGGAGGATATCATTTCTATCTGGAATAAAACGGCCAGTGACCAGGCCACCACTGCTCGCATTAGAGACACATTACGCAGAGTCCTCAACCTGCCTCCTAACACCATTATGGAGTATAAAACACACACTGACAGCATCAAGTGAGTTATATAATATAGTCGGATAATTTTACTGCATTTTAATATTCTGCTTATTTAAAAACTTATAGTGATATTGTGTACCAGTGCACTTGAGAATAGAATTGTGCATTAGTGCATAGTTTTCCCCCCTCATTCTTATTATTTTTATTGGTAGTGCTGATATATTTGACAGTATTAATATCCAAATGTTGTGTGTGTGATCTTCCAGAGCTTGGGAGGATTTCCATGGTCTAGTGAACGCAGGTGGAGGCCGCTAGTTTTTCATCTGAGGAGTGTGTGACGGGTATAAACTCAAGACTGACATATAATCACTCGCACTGAAGCTGCACAGTTCTCATTGTGAGATATACATTTAGATTCATTTCCAGGATGTTCATCACTGGGTAAAAGCACTACTTTTTTTCCCTCCATCTACTGTAGATATTTTTCCGACCGAAGAGGACGTTTCCAAGGAATTGATCTGCTGTTAAAGAAACACGAATGGGACGTCATGAAAAGAGTCAGCATGAAACATTTTTACTCTTCAAGACTTATGGCTTCTGTTTTTATAATCATACAAACGCCACATCACCTGAAAACTCTCACAGAAGAAGAAGAAACCAAATCATCAACATGTGAATGAATGTTTTCCAGCCAGTCATTAGCTGGAGCTCTCAGAGGGACACAGCGGGACCACATAGTTCAGCCACTGTGACATGAGCTAATGGCTGGGAACTGCCACCGTTTTCCAAGAAGAAAACAACATGCCCTTGTGTAGTACAGTCGACTGAAACATCATCTGAATAACACAGTTTCATGAAGAGGAAGACGAGATTCATTTAGGTCATATTATTTACCAATGAGGTTGCAGGTTGATGGGGGTATTTTACTATAGTGCAGTATTTTAGCTACAGTCTTGAGTTGTTTTAAAATAGAACTGTTGTACAAAAAAATTATATTTCTAAACGTATTCTGAGAGCTCTATAATGGCAAACTTTTATTTTTTTCTGTTGAGAGAGTGTAAACCCAAAGGACAGTGCCCTGTCAGGGATGGGTACCACGCTGCCTGATTTCACTGCGCCTGGCCTTCGCTTCCGGCAAATCACTGATTCTTAAGATCGCTTTACATCCTGGCACTCCGCTGGAGGAGACCACACTGGGGAGACGCGACTCGTAGGACTCCAAGCCCTGTTTTAGAAATCACTCAAATAACTAACAAACACTGATCTGTTAATGGAGCTGTGTATCAACACCTACTTTATACTGCCTGAAATTCAGTGCTGGTGCTGGACAGCTGTATTCGAGGTACTTAAAAAAGTGAAAAAGAAAGGTTTTTAATTATGATTGATCATAGCAATAAATGTCGATTATGCATCTGCTGCTAAATTTCAGCTGTGGTGTGAATCTGTTTTGTTGGTAGTATATAAGTCTTGTAAAATGTAAAGAATGATAAATACATGCACAGCCCTGTTAAGGCTAGCTGAACTTGGCTTCGATTTACAGTTGTGTCGCTAACTGGGAACAGAAACAGGCCTTTATACCCCAAATCAAAATATCAAGTGCTTAATAGACCACAGACTCTACTTCATATGAATATATTTTAATGAAGTGATACCAGACTTCATTGTCTATGAACTTCCTTTTTTAAAGTTTTTATTCATATTTGAACCTGGTTCTTGCTATGTAACTACCTGTAGAAGCTGACATGGACTTAAATTATTAACAAACAACCTACATTTTCTCAATCTTTATTACATGCAGAAATACATCCATATTTGTATTACAAAAGGGTGCATGTAACATTTAATATTTGCAAAGACTGACAAAAACATCACACATAGACTGATACTTTAGAAGAATAATTTTGTACAAGTTTGCTTATGTTTTAGTTGATTGTATTTTATACGTAAGGCTTTAATTGCCCATATACAGGGAATATTAATACTACTCAAGAAAATTCTAATGCCCAACCTGAGGAAAAAATATGCACTTTTTTGCCGTAGTTTCTGATATTTTTATGGCCAAAAAGGAAAAAGATACATAAGTGATAGTTTGAAATGTAAATAAAAAACTGTATAACAATACTTGCATAAAAAGCATACATATCAGATAACAACAACTTATTAGTAAAATTATGTTTAAACGCTTAGTTTTATGATCAAAGCTCTAATTTTTTTTAGAAAGGTTAAAGGTTTTTAGAAATATAATAAAATTCCTTTTGCTTTCTATAATTGAATGAACTAGAAGTAATGTAGTAGACTGCGTAAAAGAAGTTTTTTTTTTTTATCATGTTGGCCAGAAATTTGTCTATCAACTAAGTTAAATTTTACTGTGCAAATGTCCAGGCCAGGGGTGAAGCTCTGTATAGAGATTCCTAATGTACTCAAGAAGTTCAGATGCAATTAGCTCAGAAAAGCATCAGCCATCTACATTTTACATATTAGTCACATATTAGAATTAGTCATATGAGTCACCAAAATTCTACATTATTCAGTTTACACTTGGCTTTGGAGCTGATGATCAAGCAGATGTTTTTCAAGTCCTTAAAGTTCCACTTAGCTCATCTCAAAAAACATGTGATTCTGCAAAAGAGATAAATGATCAATCAATTAAATATGAATAAAATAGCAGCATGTGTGTTTGGCTGACAACTTACCAGCAGGAAGGCAGCAGCTAGTAACAGCACTTTGGTATTCAAATTCATTCCTTGAGGCACTGAGAGAAAAAGATTTGTTTTTAATAGCCACTTTTTCTGCTGTACAAATTTAAAATTGTCATACACAGCATATGAAGATCTATAATTATTTGATATATATATATATATATATATATATATATATATATATATGTCATTGTAGACCACTTGAATGTGTTTATTAATATTACCATCCAGTCCAAAATATTCATGGTCCATGTTACAATCCTCTTTATATCCAGGCCACCTTTTCCATATGCGCCCAATACTCTCTCCGATACTGGAAACCAGCTGATGACCACCCCCCCAAAAAAGAGAATAATTAGAACAGAGCATAATAAGAACTGCGTGGAAAAGGTGTGCATCACAAATGTCCGGCAAGAGGGTTTCTGACCTGCAGCTCCTGCTCAGAGAGGCAGCGAGTGTTGCAGCAGGATCCCTGGATCCTCACGGCGGAGATGCCCTCAGAGTCACAAACCTCGAAATATGGTGTGAACATGCTCCACCTGATAAACACGTCAGGGCTTATGCACAGTCTTTTGAAGATTGCATAAGAAGAGTTTTCTCTGAGCCTAGAGAATGTTAGTTCATGTGTGATTGATATTATGTTAGCCTGATATGACCTGATGCTGAAAGGCTCGGTGTGTGACAACAAACAAACATGGCATGGTCTTTGTTCATGACTGTCCTGAGAAGGAGGTCATGTTGATGGTTTCATCTCAGAAAGTTCATCACATCACTCCCTATTCAATCTGAGAGAGATTACAGGAGGGTTTTTTGTCTGTCGCAGTTAGTAGATACACAATGGTGACCTTATCTGACAAAATAGTTGGCATCATGATGAAACATGATGTTGAAGGCCCTGTCTTCGTAATAGATTTACAGTACAGGAGATTACTTCATCCATTAGACAACAGTTATATCTGATTAACTAATTTGATCAGACCAGAGTTATTATACAGCAGTTAACTAAAATTATTGAATCACTTTTTTTGATCTTTAAAAAATAAAATCTCAGGCATCTCAGGAACCACACTCTAATGGTTTGAGTCTTACCTCTCAGATAGGTCCTTCAACATATCTTGGAGAAGTGAGGTCTAAGTTGCAACATATAGCTACTGGGGTGCCTCAGGGCTCAGTTCTATTACCACTTCTCTTCTTATGCTAAATGACATCACTACGTTTTGTCATTTTGAAACATAGCTTTTCACATCACTACTATGCTGATGACACTCAACTCTACTTCTCATTTCATCCTGGTGATCTGAAGATCTCTTTTTCTAACTGACAGTCCTTGTTAGAGGAAGGGCCATCCCCGTCAACTAAACCTTGCCAAGACAGAACTGCTTGTGATTCCATCAAACCCATTGTTTCATCACAATTCAGTTATCACAAGCATTCAGTTATTGACCATATCTCCTTCAAAAACAGCCAAAAACCTTGAAGAATGCTTTCAAGAACTTTTAAATGAGATGTTTCCTGCTGGTGGAATGACCTGCCCATCTTTATTTGAACCTCTAACTCTAGCACTCTCTATTCTAATTCTATTATTTAAAAAGAAAATAGTGCATGAGACTGACTGCAGACTACCTTTGGTGAACTGTCCCAATAAGGTCTCTTTCTGGTGTATAGGCCCTTATTTCCATCAGGCAGCAGCCGAGCCAGCACATCTCCGCTCTCAGGGGCCTTTCAAACAGAAAGACACACTCTGCGTCCTTATCAAAGCCTTGTAGTGAACAGGATCGAGCTGGACCGCAGCACTGCATACACATGCATGAGCTCTCTAACAGAGACAGTAACACAAAAAGAGGTTTTGTGACATAGTTGCATTCAAAAGTTTACATGTGGCCGCTTCTGTGTCTTTAAAAATGTATATAATCATCTTAAAGACTGATTCACAATGTGACCGTTTACAGAACAACACTCATCCTGTCTCTTATATTTACCTTCCACAGCCACAAAGAGCTGATCACTGCCTTCTGTGGAAATGCTGTATGTTCTCCGGGATACACACTGTGGACCTGACACATCAGTAAAATAAAATAATATATAAACCTTTTAATAAACTTCTCTATATTTACACAAGATCTCCAAGCTATTCCACTATTCATTAATCAAAAATACATATAAAATATGCTGGATTAAAAAATCCAAAAAAAGGATGGAATATTTTTGAAAACTCCTTAATAAATATATGTGTGTGTACAGTTTATTGGGTATATATAAACACACACACACACAGTGTATACATACATATATTATATAAACAAAAACGTTTATTTTGGATGCGATTAATTAATGCGATTAAATTCCTGAGCCCAAACTTTTGAACCGTAGTGTATTTTTATTATCTTAATTATTTGTAAATAATAAAGCATACAATTGTTTAATCAAATCCATTTAGTGTCTGTCTTTTGAGTAATTTTCTGTTTGAAGAAGTAATAAAAAATATCGGAAACCTACAAAGTTAAACCAACTTTAAAGGTGTCATTTTTAAAACATTTTGTCCTCATGAAAAATAGCCTAATCTATATTTATTTTATAGTTTGTTTCACCTTGCAGTTCTGGTCTGGCAGTAATATGAAGTCTCGTGACTGGTCTCAGAACAGACAGTTTTCCCAGTTTTTCACTGTCTGTCTCTTTCCACTCAGGTCCTCTAGTCCTGCCTGTATCCCGGAGCACAGGAGTGAGGTCCTGCATGTCTTCAGTTGGTCTAATCTGCCTGTGAAATGCTCTGAAGAGCATGTCAATGTGTTTCTCCCTTTCCAGACCAAACGGTGGAGGCTGAGTGGTCACAGATGGGGAGGCCTGATTGATATAGAGAGAGAAACACTGGAGGTAAAAACATGCCTTATCTTTTCTCAAATGTCACTAAGAATTAGTGTGAACTGACATGTTCAACTCATTTTATTTCTATGCATTTTGACAATTCTGATAATTCAACCAAAAAATTAAGTTCAGTCAGCATTTACTAACCCTAATTTTTTTGTGTTCACGTTAATGTTAATCACAAAAGAAGAGATTTTGAAGAATGTTGGTAACCAAATGCATAATATGGAAAAAATTCTATTCATGTCAATGGCTAGAAACTGTTTGTTTACCAACAATCTTCAAAATATCTTTTTACATGATCAACAAAAGAGTTTGGAACAACTTACCCACTATATCAGGTGCCCTTGTAATTACATTTAAATTAATAATTTCATACAGTGCACTTATTGCTTACACACATTTTTATATTGTACTTTATTGTAATTTTTAAAAATACCTGCATGTAAATACATATGTAACCAATTTTTGTAACATTACACTTCCAAACTCACCCATATACCCATACCACCAAACCTGTCCCTAACCTTACTTGTCTCCCATCTCAATAGCAGCAAATATGCCACCTAATATAAAGTGTGACCCAAAATTTCTGGGGCAAATCAATGCTAATTCAGCTACTAAATAGACATAACAACAGTGCAAGAACATCTCCTACCATAAGAGGTCCGTTGGGCAGGTGCAGTGGTGACAGAGAAACAGCTTCCAGACCAGCTTCAAATACTGTGTTAGTAGTTGTAATGCTACTTCTACACCAAACACCCCCCTCCTGCCCTGCTCTCTCCTTCCCGGATCTGGTCTTTGTCAGACAGAAAAGTAGCAGTCAGCCATGTAATTAAGATCCTCCTCAGGTTAGTGGGGGGTAAAAGAGTGACATTACCCAACATGAACCAATTCACATAATTTCATGCAGAAGATCATCATTAACATCTGAGAGAAGGTTGAAGTTTTTTATTTTCAGGAAAGCGTCAACTGTTAAATCACCAAACAACATGAAAGCTGATAAAGGAAATGACAAGCAATTAATATGACCTTCATAATCATCAACATCTCATCAAAGCTCAATGAAGCTATTCTTAAATGGCTTCAGATCCAACCAACTCTCTTCTCCGGAGACCTTCGATCACTTTTGATGCCTTGTAGCTCTACTAAATTGAAGTGCTTAGAGCTCCTTTACCATAGCATAGTACAATCCGATGGCTTTTTGTCTCCAGGGCATCTTCAACAAAGTCCCACAGGCTTCTGCTGGGGTTCCTCTGAGTCTATTATTTGTTCTTAAACTTGCGTTCAGCCTGTGATGTCTCCAGGTGAGATTTCAGGCAGATATTTTTTGGGGTCTCCAGGGAATGGCTGAGATGGTGCCTGGTTAAAATGTCCCGTCAGGAAGATTGCGATGGTGCCCAGTATAAACAGCAGCGCCATGACGATGAAGCACATCCTGTCAATCACCCTGGCAACCAGAAACCATTCTTCATTTTCCTGCAGAGCGAGAAGAAAGGATGATTGGAATTCAGACGTCAACACCAGTTTTCCTGGGATTGGAAGGTTAAACCCTAACACAAACATCTGCTGTTCTTGTGCAAATGAAAGACACATTCAGCCTCATGTTTGGAGAATTCTGAAACAGTCACTCACACTTTGAAAGTCATTTTGGTGTTTGGCACTTTCCGCGATGTGTTTACAGGAAGACACACACTGCTGCACTTCTGGTGACGCTGAAGCCAAACTGAATTCTAGATCCTGTGCTGTGTTCCCTCCCAGACCGTTTTCTGAGGTCAGACACAATAGAACAAATTTAAGGCCAGAAACCAGCATCTTAGATTTACTAGAGTATTTAACATAATCATTTTAATTTACATTTTTTTAATTAATACTATTTAAAAAATTGTTTTAAATACATATGGGTAGTTGACATATCAATGTGTCCTATGGTGCGACAGCAAAAATTTTAAAAAAATAATTTATAAAAAAAGAACCTCTAACATTGGAAATAAACCTCTCTAATGCTATAAGAATGAAGATTCATTACATGTGTTGTTGTTTTTTAAATATATATATATAGCCCATATATACAGTCCAATTTTTATGTGTCAACTTCCCATATATATATATATATATCTATATATATGTATATGTATATGTACGGTAAGTTGACAAAAGTTGACTTTGGCCTGGATTTCAAAGAGAGGGTCACTATTATGATCCTTAATATAGTTGTAAAATATATTTTAGAATTTAAAAGAAGAGAATTTATTTTAATCTTAGAAATGTCTTTACTTTATAAAATATAAAAATAAATTAAACAACCCCAAACTTTTGAATTCTAGTTTAACTCACGTATTTTCTCTAGTGTGTTCTTCAGCAGCCCCTTTCTCTCCTTTAATCGACTGAACATCAGCTCTGAGCGTGCTGTTCTGAACATGTATTCATCAGCCTTTGCTATCAATCCCAAAGAGCTCAGTCTCCTGCGTCGAAGCGGGGTGCCATTGCCCAGGGCAAACATTTTAAAATCCCCTTCCTCCTGCTCAGGTGTCCAGCGCTGCATCGTCATCCTCAGCAGACGAGGAAGGATGTTCAAGAAGACCTGAGTATCCCCAATATGGAGAGAAAAGTAATTATATAATAACTTCTTATGTCCTAATGGACAAAAATGATTAGTCCAGTACCTTTCTGATAGTGTTGCTCATGGGGTGTGTGTTTGGAGTTCGCAGAGAAACATTCAACACCACCACACAGTTCATCACAGTTATTGTGGTCACAGACATCACAAACATCAGATACCTGCCAAAAGAACACAAATTTCTCTGTTTTATCTCATGCTGGAAACATTGAATAAAAGTTTATCAAAAACTGCTGAAAAGATGTAATAAGTCAGTAAAAGCACAGACTTACTTTCCGATGAGAGGAACAGCTTGGGAAGTTTCTGGCACTTTCTTGGCAATAAGGAGCAAAAAGACAGTCTGACCGAGCAGGTTCGCAATGGTCATAGTACATTTCTGTCCTCCAGCTATTAAAAAAAAAACAATTAGTTGTTAAACATATTAATCACAAACATACTTTACTGATTCATTTCATAACTAAATTAAGTGATTGGTGATTCTCTTACTGCAAGGGTTACTAATTCACTTCATTTTGATTATCTTGAAGCAAATTAGGTCATGATTTTTATCAGTTTCTCCCATAATCCCTAGTGGCTGACATTACTAACCACTCTTAATGTTTAGGTCCTTCAAAAATCCCTCTACATTTGTAAGAACTTGCTGAGAAATAGCAAGTCAGTTGGTCACAGTGACATTTGTTAGCATTGGCTACGGAACCTGACCTTTGGCCGGCAGGAAGTAGACGAGCAGCCCAAGGGATGAGAAGAGAACACAGGGCACGATGATATTAATGATGTAGAACAGGGGTTTCCTCTGGATGATGAGGAAGAAGATGATCTCCTGGTACTCCAAATCATCTGGGCTGTATCGCTTGTTCACGACCTTCTTTGCAGGGCGGTGCTTAATAATCCATTCCCCATTCTCTGAGCAATCAGGGCACATAATAAAATGCATAATGAACATTATGATTTTTCGTGCTGTTTGCTGGGACAAGCTTTAGCCTACTATATTCATCCTCGACATCAATGATCATTTGGTAAACTGGTAGTGAGATGAAATAATATTCAGAATTCATCAACACATGTGATATTATGTTTCCAAGTAGGCTAATTGTATTTGTTTGAATTGTACAATAAAATGGCTAAAAGTACCACCTTGAGAACCTTGGCAACCACCTAAAACACCACATAAATGCATAGAAACAACTGTATTTTTTTTACCCTAAAATTGTTTTAGGGAAGCAACAAATGCACATGTACAGCTATCTACTGTATTCATATATTTACTGAATTTATGGTAAAACAAGTTAAGTAAAAATTATACACAAAAAATTATTAATTGGATGAACTCAATTTAATTAAAGGCAGGATTTCCATCCAATAAATATATGTAGCCCAAACTCATAAAAAATAAATTAATGCAATGAAATTTAATTGAGTTGGGTCTGCTATGTACCCCCAAAAACACTAACATAGCAGAAGGTCTTTTAAATACAAACATAAAAGAGCATTAAACATTAACAAGTCTCCTAGTTTTATCATCTTAATAAAAATGGCTAAAATATTTTTTTTTAAGATTTACATCGCCCTATATAAGTACAGTACTGTGCAAAAGTATTAGAAAATATAAGTATTTTCACCAACATATAAAAAAATATATAATAAAAGGTTTCAAGTTGGTTATTTCTATCTTTTGTGGTGGTGTGTCAGTTGGAAATATTACTTCTCATTTCCAAACATTATTTTTGTCATTAATTGTAATAATGCAGGGATATTGTTGTCTGCAAGGAGTATGACAACAGCCAGTGCTCCACACAGAGATCTGATCTGATCATCAACCAGTCTGTCTGGAGTGACATGAAGAAACAGAACAAACTGAGACAGAACAAATCCAGAAGAACTGTGTTCACGTCTCCAACATGCCTCAAAAAACCTACCTGCAAAACTACAGTACTGTTCAAAGTTTTAGACACTAATAATTAAAGTGTAAAAATGCTGTAAAATGCCATCCAAAGTAGGATGCTTTCAAAAATAATGCCATAAATAGATTTAATTTATTAATTACTTTCTATTAACTAAATCAAATAAATATTTGGTATTACAGCTTACAGCTTAGATACGGGTTTACAATTCAAATATCATCCAACAACTATATTTGACATCTTTTCGTAAATAATAATAATAACGTGCTATACCAGTAAAAGCTTCTGGATCAATCTCAATCCACTCCATGGTGACGTTGTCCTCGTCTGACAGCATCAGTTTTATTTCATTGGCATTGTATGTCTCTGACCTGCCAAAACAATCGGAGGGAAAACCAGAATAAAGCTACTCCTCCGATTTGTTACCACACGTAAGCACTGTCAAGACAGACAGATGAGCCGTACCTGAACACCATGCTGCAGTTCTGCCAGTCGAAAGGGAAGTAGTTAACTTTGATTGCACAGGAGCTTTGGTAGATGGCAGGAGGCAACCAGACCACATTACCGTCAGGATCTATCAGAGCGTTAGTGTAGAGAGCCACCTCAAAACGCCCATCCACACTTCACAAACACAAAAAGGTATTTAACAGGTCACATATAGTGGACTAAAATACTTTTAGTCCACAAGATGTACATAGAATATAGAATAGTTTAGTTTCTGCCTGCTGGATCAAATCAATCAATAATTAGGTCTCTCACTTGTTCTCCAGGCCGATGTCGGGTAGCCAGATTGCTTTGGAAGGAAGACGCATACGTGTGATGTTCTCATAGACCTCAAACCCTGTCCTGTTAGCCCAGCGAAGTCGATAATCACGCCATTTCTGGAAGAGAGAAAGAAAGATATTTTAGTCTAATATCCCTGTTTACCAAGCTGTACATACACAGATGTGATTATTCCTACCATCTCAATCCAAACGCAAGTGGTGAGGGTCTCTTCCTTCTCCTTCTAAACATGAAGAAAGGATGATAAACCACGGAGGTACAAATTAGACACATATTTACCCTGTGTATACACACATGCAGAGCTTTACCAGAGAAATTAGGTTTGTGAGGGTCATCTTGATCTTCACATCGATGATGTCACCAAGATTCTCCACAGGCCGTATGTTCTTGTTGTATCCCACCATTAGATCTTTGTGCAGAGATCCTTCTAGATTACAGATCACATCTGGAACAGCACACACACAATTCTTCAAAAAAGTTATTGTACCTTTACTCAGAAATAATTAAAGGGTCCCACTTTATATGAAGTGTCCCTAGTACCCGTGTACTTTCATAGTAACTAGATGTGTATGTAGTATGTAACTACAGTGGAATTACACACTGGTACATCTACAGCTGTAATATTTCTGTAACTACACACATGTAACAACCCTCAGAATGGTATGTGTAAGTACAAATGTGTAA
>JAUCNO010000385.1:717325-731611 GCA_032353835.1 Enteromius viviparus
TATATATATATATATATATATATATATATATATATATATATATATATATATTGCTATAGCGGTAGAGTGTTAAATATAGTTTTTTTTGTATTTATTAAAGACGCAATACATGACTGAGACCAAGAACAATGCATATTTTCTGGTAAAGACTGTTATTCTTCACTATAACAGTCTTAACTTCACATAATACTGTATACAAGCTTAATTGGATTGTCAAGATTCACACTTACAATTTATTTAGGACCAATACGAATTACTGCTAACTAACTACACATCAACAGCATCCTGTAGGGTTCTGTTAGACCAGAAGGGAAAATCTTTTCTGGATAGTCCCAAATGATTTAGAGGCACAAGGGTAAATTAACTTTGATTTATTTATTATTTATGGACCATTATTAGACAAGCCATAATGCAAAGTGTACAGTATTCATGTAAAGCTGGGGTCTTCTGGGAAGCCATTAGTACATGGATTGTTTTAAGGTTTATTTTAATTGCCACAAACGCAACAAAAATTGCTTCATGCTCTTCTGAGCCACAGTACATTGTGTAGCCTTAAATAACAAGAGTGGATGGACAAGCTAAAGTACTACAATAACTACTACATCCTAAAACAAGAATTATTTAATTTTTTATTTTAATTTGATTATTAAATATGATCTCTCTATACTATTATTTAAAACGTAAATAAACATTCTTTTGGAGGCTCATTTTATTTATATTCATTTTTTAATATTTATGATAAAATAACAAAAAAAAATTATATTTCTCAAAATCTGAAAAAACATTTTTGTCATACTTCCCACCCATTGTGCTAATTTAGTAAAGTAATCTTTAAGCCAAGCCTAAGGTAGCATTAAAGTGTCTTTATGTTCTGAATCATGTAGTTCCTGTTGTTTCTCATAAACGTTAAGAGCACTCAAGCCTTTCATTCTCAATTACTGAATCCTGTAATCTTACAACTACTTTCTTTCATACTTCCATCCATCTCTATCACTATGACAACAGCTTAAATATTGTTACAGGAAATGGTCTGTCTCACTGCTCATATGTTCAAGAACTGCACTCATCCAACAAAATGAGCGCTGCACAGATCAATCTAAAACAAAGCTAGCAACCAGGTAAAGAGAGCACAAAATTAAAAAATGAAAACTGTATCTGACAGGAGAGTGTCTCAGGAGCTCTGTTCACCTATTCCTGTCATCTCTGATAAATGAAGAACAAAACCAAACATCTCTGATAAATACATTCTGGCAGGCTCAACACGGCTGACAAAAATGTCAGTCCATGAACAGAAGGCTGGCAGAATTAAAACTCCTTAACAGCCCACCATGACACATAAAAGTGCCTTGCTTTAGATGATCAATCCTAAACCGCCACTTGTAGGGAATCGAACCTAGAGGTCTTCAGGTTGCCAGTCAAGACGACACAAGGCACCTCTCTAGGTTTTAGAATAGAGCAGTTAACTAGAACATGAAGCTGAAAATGAGAAGTCCTGACAATATTACAGACTCAAAGCCTTTATGAAACTACAAATCAGGAGACAGGCTGTGTGGGTATCAGAGAAACAGGGTGGTGCACTTACCTTTGCCGACAGGCATCAAGATGCTCTGCAGCCCTGAGGAACCACTGCCCACGCTGAGTTGCTTCAGCTGATTGGCTGGGATGGTAAGAACCGTCTGCTGGGAACTGGACTGAGCTGGATGCAACTTCAACATACCTGTGAATGAAGAGAATCATACTGACATGTGAACCAAATTAAGCAATTAATTCAGAGTGGGGTAGATTGACTGCATTATCCAAAATGTGCATTGTAACATGGTTATTTAACATGTAAACCATTTTTAATTTCAGTTTTCTATGCACAAATTGTGTTTGTTACTGTGAAATATGATGTTACAAGTCTTCGACCCCTAATTCAGAGTGATAAATATTTACTTATCTCCTAAAGGTGCTCTATGCTATGTTGCAGGATTTCAGCTCTATTTTACTTTCATCTCAAACTGTATGCATCACCCCTTGATTGTCTTGCTGTTTGCCCTCTGAATACATTGGGAAAAACCCCGTCTCGAAAGACAACACAGAGGCTGCAATACTAAAAGAAACACTATGGGCACCACAACAAAAACAAACTTCGGCCAAACAATCGGCAAGAAGAGGTGGTGTTTATTGCGGGTTAAACCCCACCTCTTCTTGCCGATTGGTTGGCCGAAGTTGGTTTTTGCTTTGGTGCACATCCTGTACCCCTAGTGTTTGCAAGATTGCATAGATCACCTTTAAAGCTAATGGACAGAGACCATTTAGCCTCAAGATGTAAAAAAAGACAATGTGTGATGCCTGTGACAGTCTGTGAGATCTTTAACTGTTTGTCATTCTAAAGGTGCAGTCACACTGAAGATATATCTGTGAAATGTTACAGGCCGTTGTCTGCTGTCAATACTGTAGCGATATATGAAGCACATCAGTGAAAATCAGAGAAATTCCGGATTGTGCGGGCCTGCGGATCATACACTGTTTTAAACATGGGGCAACTCTAGACAGAAGACTGTTTACCGGAAATGGTGGCAGCAGTTTTCCCGCTGACTGTTCCTCCACCTATCAGTGATGCTGCAGTGACCAGTGATGGGCTGGAGCTTTTGGCTCCTCCCACAACAGACGACCCCGCCCCCTTAGACAGGCTAATGAGAGGCATGTTGACACTCTTTGTGACTGTGACAACAGCACCAGTGCCAGAGGCAGAAGTCTTTGCTGTGCTGGCAGCAGAGCTGGCACTCTTGGCTGCACTGATCACGGCAGCTTGATTGGCAGCTACAAGCACAGGGTGCTGCGGTGGTGCTTTAACTGTCTGAGGCAACGGCTGAGAGGACGATCCTCCAGTGGCTTCAGCTGACTGTAGGGAGAAAGTCATAAGGGGCTTTAAAGGGACAAAGCGACTTAAGTATATCAACTTTCTGAGTTGAAGTCATTGCAAAAGAATGATCTAATCATGGAATTTTGGTTTTAGTTTAATAAAACCTTCGTAGGAAAGGAGCTACACTCTCCTACCTTTTGAAAGGTGGGTGTGGCACTGGGTGTAGATGGAGTGGAGCTTGTGGCGGTGATGACACCTCCCGTCATTCTCAGGGTTGTTGTACCAGGTTTATTCAGGTGACTTGCTGCGGCAGCTGTTACCATCTTCACTGAGCCATCTGACAGTTTCACCTGAGAACCTTGAGACCCACCCACCACCTGTCAATCAAACATGAAAAGAAAGAAGTTGAAAAACCCAAACCCAGCATTCTGAGAAATTTTATTTAGGCCAAAGGCTTTGTTCTTCACAGCGATACTGTAAACCTAACTGTAACTGTAAACCTTACAATTACACTAAAAGGTAAATAAGGCACATTCTACTGAACAACTACAATCGCCAATACAAATGCCAATACTGCTTCACTGGTCTTGAAAAAAGAGAGAGAAAAAGACTGCAAGTATCCCCCTTACATAACAGCATTTGCAGTGATACAGCAAGGAATCTTTAACTTGTTTATCACATTCATTTTTGCATGTCTTTGCTTCTAAAGTTACTTCTCTATTGCTCTTAAGCCCACAGCAAATACCCTCAACCAAACACAAACGCTCCATCATCAGAGTACTGAAGTAGATCAGGCATTGATCAGTATGTATTGTCATCTTCCTGCATGCAAACAACCTCTAGAAGGTCTATTGCACCAGAGGTAGAGGCTTGATTTAGTCTCACCTGCACTAAGGGGGCATAACGAGAATTATAACAAACTAATGAGCTGAAATCATGGTGCCCCATGTGCTCCACTTTATGAAGAGAATTATGAGGGTATGATTCAAATAGATAATTAAGCAACAAGAAGAAAGGTAGAAAGAGAAGGAAGAGAAGCCCATGAGTGTATGTTTACAGGTTGAATTACAGCTCAAATGTCAGCTGCAGGCATACTCATTAGCCTTTATCTTATAATCAGGACACACACACACACACAGAAAAGGCTCTAGAGAGTGTGAGCTCTTCAGAAGAGGCGTTGTGTAACACTAATGAAAGTGCAGCAAGTGTAAGAAAGAAAGAAAGAAAGAAAGAAAGGAGAGATAAAGCAAGATCAATGAGATGGAGAGAGAGCATGAAATCAATGAAGAAGAGGGAGGAAATAATGGCAAACCCCTAAACACTTTTGCTTTTTAGAGTAGGTAAACTGATCCCACTCCCTGTGTGTGTGAGATTTAACATTTATTTCTATGTTTTAATGAAGGTAACTTATTAAACACAGATGACTGTTTTAGCAAGTGAAATTAGTATGTGGCTGAATACATCTATGCTGCAAAGTCAAAATAAAATGACAGAATTGTGAGTTTGTATTCTGAAAGTAATTACAAGTTAAAGTGGTTATGAAATAAAGACAAAACATCTTCCATTTGGATTATCTGCATCTAAAATGAACCCTACAGCATGACCTGAACACCCGTCCAATCCAATATGCTCCAGTCTGTGCAATCCAATAAATTACTGTAATAAACTATTTTAATTAAAATAATACTAACTGTATTAAATATTGTTCAAAATATTTCTTTATATTAACTGATAATGTATAAATAATACATTAAATGTCTCTGTAGCTCTATTAATTTATACAGTAGAGAAGGAAGATCAAAGGAAAGAGATTTTATGTTGTTAAATCCTTACTTTGTTACACACCTGAGCCAATATGGCTGCCTTCTGTCCGGCTGTGACCCGAATGGCCTGCTGGGTACTGGATGCAGGACTTGATGCCACGTGACCACCAGAGCTCTGTTTCCCAGAGCCCCCTGGCTGGCCAACCAAGAACGTGCCCTAAAAAAAGTAATAGTCACTATGTCAGCATAAACCAAACCGAGTAAAGATATCCAGAGGCTGTGTGTGTCTTTGGACATTGCTTTAAACATATTAAACAAAGGTCATTCAAATAGTATGCAAGAGTTACTGTATGAGCCTATTTAACAAAGTAAAAGTACACACATTCAAACTAAAACTGTTTAGACTGACCTGAACAACTAGAACGTTAGGATACATTCTACTAGTTATTGTGTGTCATAAATTATTTACAGCAAAGACTATTACCTGAGGAGTCTGTTTGAGGATGTAAGAAGTGTAGGATAAATTGGAAGGCAAGCTGCCAGACCCTGAGGACCCACTTGAGGAATGTGACCCTCCAGAACCTGAACTCTGAGACTGCTGGCCTACAGACAGAGATAAAAACACAGCGAGATGTTAATCTGAATACAGAAATGACAATGTTTCCAAATTCATGAGACATGTGTGTCTGACCTGCGCTGTGTGAGGCTCTCAGAATGGCTCCCTGTGGAATCAGTAGCAGTTTGCCTTTGCCTGATGGGTTCTTGCTGTTGGTGGTCAGGTAGAGTTTGGTACCCGGAGGCAGATTTGCCAGGTTTGCTAGGTTATTTGCTGGTAGCTGTAAGGTGGCCATAACTAAAAAATAAGACAAATCACAACAAAAACAATAAATAAACAAAAGCGAAACATATAAAATAATACAGTGTCAAAGAATAAAGGTTGAAGTTTAGGTAAGTATCAGTAATGACATTTATATTACAAGAGGATTGATAAATGTTTTTGAACTTCTATTTATCAAAGAAGCCTGAAAAAATATTGTTTCCACAAAAATATTTAGTAGCACAAATGTTTTCAACATTGATATTATAAAATGTAATTTGAACAAAAAGAGCATATTGCAATCATTTCTGAAGGATGGAGTAATGGCAGTTGAAAGCTTTGCAATCACAGGCATAACATTTTAAAATGCATTAAAATAAAAAAACACTCAACTTAATTTTGGTGTAATCTAAACTAACTGACATTTTAATGGACATGTGTAGAACAGGGAAGCTAAACAGAACATACAGCAATACAGCTTTAAGTCTATTTCTTATACCACTAACAAGCTTCCAATATGCGTCCACATATGGGTATTTTTAAAATAATCAAACTAAATCCTGTTTCCCCCTGTGGCGGCAGGGAGATACAAGTGTCTGACTGAGTAATGGTGTTTCCTAATGGTTTAGTCAGCATTGCGGTACAGCCGCACACACTTAGTTTGGCCCTGTGAAATTCCCCTCTCAGCACAACATCTGCTGTTCAGCCTGACAAACACTTCTCTGAACACGCAAACAAATCCACAATCTTGTTCTTTCACCTACATACACACACACAGTTCTGAACATCTTAATTAGCATCCCTGGAAAGACAAATGTTTTTTTTACTTTGCACACACACTTCATCTTGTACAAATTAATACATGCAGACTTTTGTTTCAAGATTTAGACTTGAAACTTTGCATTCCCACAAACCAGTACCTCTCTACAAACCAAAAATGCTTTTTTTTTCTTAAGTTAAGACTGTCAATGTGTGCAGTATTCGGTTTTCAGTAACGATGATTTATGATTAGTTGTCTCGACTTGTTTAAAGAAAAGACACAACAGAGTAAAGATTTCATGAATTATCTGGGTCCCTTTATGGAATAATGTAGGTCAAGAAAAAGTGTGTAGACTGACCTCCACTCTTGCCACTTCCTCCAGACCCACTTGCTGCCTTGGTCACAGCATGCACCTGCTGGCCCGTGATGCCGCTTGCACCGGTGCCTCCTCCACTGACGATTGCTTTAGCCACGCCCTGTGCTACCACTTGCTTTTGGCTCACCACCTTCGAAACAGAGGGGCTGGACTTAGTGACCAAGATCTGCCCACTGCTCATGGAGACCTGCTTGACAGCAGAGCCCAGCGGAATCCCCAAAACCTAAACAAACACACACACACACACAGGCATGCACTTAACTGCAACATTGGAAACTAATGTGGAACACATGGAAATTATCCAATATGATCCTGTTGTTTTTACACAAAAGTGACGATTCTAGTAGATTCTGGAACTATTTTTGTACCATTCACAATTTCTGACAATGGAAATGGATACTTGGATAATTGCATACTACATACCGTACTTTACCGCTCAGTGGAAATGAGCCATTAGTAGTTACACCTTAACTATCTGAAAACTTTTGCCCCTGATCGAGAAACTTCATCTTAAAGAAATTCCATATCGTAGATGGAAAGTCTCTAAACAGGATGTACAAGTGACTTTGACTCTCAGGTGCTAAAAAAGGCTGCAGTAAAAAGACGAGCAAGAGGTCCACAGGGACACAATGACCTGAGATATGTTTAGACCGCATGACCACAGCACACTCCAGTTTCAAAAACTCAGGACGGCCTGCACTGAAGGATGAAACTATAGAAATACAGACCTGAAGTATGGACAAGCCAGACATTACAGATGAACAATCTTTGAGCTACAATGGCCAAATATTCAGGTAGGCAGCTTGTACTGAACCACGCAAAGAATGGAATACGACTTGGTCTAAGATTAACACTGTAAGATTAAACAGTCGATCAACTATGAAACATTATCATAATGATAAACACAAAATTTTAACAAAAGAATATTGATAAAAACCTTGCTGGGTGTGGCACCTCCAGTTCCAGCCCCACTCTGTTTTTGCGGCGTCATGGCTATCATGTGACCTCCCTTCACTGTCACATACTGTTGTTGCTGCTGGGATGCAGCGGTGGAGACGACCTGTTGCTGTGGTGACTGCTGGGTGGGCACCTCTCCTGGTTCTTGCTTGATTATAACCTTAAGACAGACAGAGAGAATTTGTATTACTCTGTGCTGGTCAGATATGCACTGAAAAGCCATCAGTTTGATTCACGGTTCAATTTCAACCAAGATATTTTGCAGAGATATTGGGTGCGTGATCCAATCTGAAGTTAATTTAGCGAATCACACATTCCCTTGGGTAAGATAAACATGTGCTTCTCTGAGTGAGAGGCTGAACACTGAGATGAACTCGGTGAACTTGAGTTGAGATTCACCTCTACTGCCAGAAGCACTCCGCAGAATATAAACCAATACAGACTCCACTGTATACAACACACATAATCTAATATTAACTACAGTAAAGCAAGTAACCATGAATTTAGAATTAAAGGTTGTTGCTCAAGAACTACAGTGCAAAAAAAATACCAGTCAAAACCTTTGAAGTTGATTCATTCTTTATTATTATTATTAAAATTCTAGATAAACAGTGAAGTCATCAAACTAATTAACGAATGGGAATTATATAGTGCTCTAAAATGCTCTTTAAACCCCCTCTTTAGTTTTGCCATCAAAGATGGTAATAACTTTTCAAAACATCAATGTATTTTTGAGCAAATAAATGTAGGCTTCAAGATCAAAAGAGACTTTTATCAAAAAAAATAAATAAATCTTACTGACCCCAAAAACAAGCTTAAATTATTTTTGACTATTCTGAACAAACATCTGTGGACCATTCCCGCTGTAAGCCCTCGAATGAGTGTCTGTGTGTGTACTCTGGGAATACTTCAGTCCTCTGCACAGCTTGCGCAAAAGCAGCAGCATCACGCCACAGATAGATGTCCCATTTTAAACCTTCACACACAGAGAAAGAGCTGCTGCAGACCTCTTACTGCACCGCCTGGCAGTAACTATTAATAACTACCGGTGTTAATTTAGCCCGCAGTGTCCAGAAAACATTGAAACACCCTCAGAGGATAACCCAGATAGACAGAGAGAGATCATCACCTAATTGAGTCAGTTTATCTTCAGTTCAAAAGAGCGACAGACAACATATTACTGCTTTGGTTGGTATGAATGATTAATACAAACATTATCCTTTTGCTTTGTAAATAAATGTAAAGAACAGGAGAACCCATATAAATTGCTCCATAGAACAATGACAGAAAACTGAATCCATATTTAGGGGTGCCTTCCTCTTACAAGCTCCATTACAGCTCTCTCTGAACACAAATGGGTACTGATTCATCATGCCAATCTGCCTGAAGGGGAATTGATTGTGCAACATTGTTTTCAACAGCCTACATCTGTATTTTTCAATTACAGGTGATTTCACTCACAATACCGACATCACATATTTTATTCTCATTCCCCCACCCTTCACTTCGGTTGCCTTGTAGGAGCAATGCTTCCCACTTTAATGCATGGTATTAAATGAAAAAGACTGCTAAAACGAAGCAAAGCAAATTTAGTAAATTCTGCATAAGTCCTGAACACATGGCTGGACTAGAGCAGCAAGCAATGCTGCATTGAAAAAATCTTTTTACAGAGAGAGTCAATCTCACCTTGACCCCAGAGGACAGGAAGCTGCTGGTGTGAACTTTAGGAGCAGGTGATCGAGCACCATGGGCTGTGCTGCTCTGCTTGGCCGTCGGACTGCCTGAGATGATCACATGGAAACAGCAGATATAACAAATAAGTAAAGCAAATAAATATCACGCATACATGTATGAATCATTTACAAGATCAATAAAATGCATTTAGAAAATGGGTGAATTTCTTTCTTATTTTAAGGTCTATTCAAACTATTTTTTAGTCCAACATGATCATTCAAAACTGAATTTTTACGGACCCCTTTAACAAACGTTGAGTGCCTACTTTTCCATTTACTTTATGTGCTTTAGTGGGTCAATATATCATACCATTATCACAGAGCTTTTTGTACTTGCGCAGGTTTGACTTTCTCAGAAAAAAATATGGATCAGAATATTTACAAATATTTATATCGCTTCGGCTAAAAGTGTTTGCATATTTGACTGCAGCTCTGCTCCTCTGTGCTCAATTTCTTCAGTATATAGGTGTGTGAACTGACAAACAAAGGAGTTTATTTACTCCAAATCTTATAATGCACCATCCCCCAGGATGGCTGGCATGCAGCAGCTTCTCCAGTTCCACAGCCTGATTTTTCACAAGCTCTGTTTTCCAGTAACACAAAGACAGAAATCCTACAGCTCACGACATGCATACAGTGATTTTCCGAAGCAGATCTGACACTCAGAGACTCTGAAAATGACTTAAGTTTTCAAAACATACTGTTAATGTTCAATTTAATTTGTTTCAAATTAAGATTTGTTTTATTTCTATAAGGTGATCTTTATTTTTAAACAAGTTCCTACGAAAAAAATAAATTAATCAGGACAGTGAAATAGCTTCATTCATCTTCATGTAATACAGATACATCTTCCCTGTAGAGAATCTTAATTTCTGGGTGATGCCTTAATAATTCATTAAAGCATGTAGCAGAATATTTTATATGTTGGTTTAATTCAATTCAATGCAGCTGTTTCTTAGATGATCAGATTTTATTAATGCCTGATTTTTATGCTGCTGTATGAATTTTGCAGTGGCCTTATGCAGTGGAACATTGCAAGGACATAAGAGATTGTCGGTGTATAAAAAACAAATGAGCTCCGTAAAAAGATAGCATTTTTGCAATGAGAGATATTTAAATTAAATGTTTTTTTATTTTATTTAGAGCATTCAATCTAAAAACAAGTCTTTTGCAAGTTTCAGAAGGTAAATTTAAGACCTTAAAGAAAATGTATCTGGAACCACTGGAATATTACTTTACCACTGCAATGTTCTTCCTCCTTATCTTGTTTATGAGTTCAAATGTTTCGAAAGATTCTTGAAATCAAAATACACTTAAGTAAAATGACAGAAGACACTTGTTACTTTTGAAATAGATCAAAATAAAGTGAGTTTATCATTAAAACTAAAACCAAATATCTGCCAGTGAGTTAAAAAAAAAGAAAATCTACATTTTGATGCTCTACTGACAGATATTTGTTCTTGTATTAAGAGTCAAATCACTTTAAGATTTTCACTTTTTGTAATCATTTAAAGATAAAACTGGAGTTTGAAAAACAAGTGTCTTGTCTGCAGTTGTAGCCATTACAGAAGTGTTGACATGCTCGTCTTCGGTGTGCTAGATAGACAGCCATTAGGGTTTGAAAACCAGCAATTTTCTAGAGCGCAGGAAAAATGACAAATATAATTCCAAGGGTCATGGCATCAAAAATAGCGTAGAGTTTTAAGAAGCATTTGTCCATTTGTTTCCGTTACGTCCATCTCGAATGGTCACTATGTTGTTTTAGCGCTACAGCATAGATCTCCGACTACACACACCTACATGCTCTCAGGAAGGATGTGTGTGTGTTTTTGTGGAGGCCTCTGTGTGTTTTTAAGTTGTTAACTGAGGCATCCAGGATGCAGTTATAGGTGATACACCGTTTGCGAGAAACACATCAGTTGCGCAGCCATGGAGGTGGAATTTGTTCTTACACACGCACACAGTAATGTTCCATCAACTGCATACTCCACACACTCCTAAACGCTCAGTGATGTAGTCGCTATGGCAACCTGGTCTTGTGATGGCCTGTAAACCCACAGCATGAGTCACAGGAGAGAGTGAAGCAAAGTGTGTGTGTGTGTGTGATAGAGAGCACAGTAAGGGAAAAAGAACTTAAGGGGAAACTTGTACTTTGTGATTTGTCTTCATCATTCCCTCCTAACACTTTTTCACTGTGTCCTCCCCATGCTTGATGCGACAAATCCTCGCTAAAACTAGAATGTTATTGCAAACCAACAACTTGATCAGAATTTCAACATTAAATATAAGGAAATTATCCAATATCTGACAAAACTGCCATCAACATTGACAAGACATGAGATTTACCATACTTGTTACTCTTGGTGTGTAGGGGCGATGAAGAGCATGTACCTGTAGCTGCAGATGTCGATGCAGCCATATTAATGACTTGCCCTGGTTTGTCCACGATAATGTAGGGGTTATTTATGACTGAGGGGCTGGACTTCATGTGCACTGGAGTGGATGATGTTGTCCGGGGGAGAGGAGAGTGACTAGGGGTGGAGATAGGAGAACCTGGAACACAAACATTGTGTTTCCATGATTAGATTCATACTGTGATCCTCATAAATTTCTCATCATGTTGATACCACACAGACAGCAAATACCTAATGCTTTACAAAACAGTTTCATATCTTTACTTCACATCTCCTTTTCTTGTTTTAAAACACAACAACCAAACATAAAGGTTAGAAATATGGTGCCAAAGGAGTGTGGTTGTTGGTCAGAATAAGATTAGGTCTGGCAAGGCAAGACTAGGACATATCAGACTGAGCACCTCTTAGATCTGCTGTCACACACTGACTGCAAATCTATAATGCATTACAGAGGAGTTTCAAAACTTTCTGACATTCTCCTTTTCTCTAGAAAATCGAATCCTCCAGCAGAAAAAAGGTTAGAGAAACATGAAAGAGACTGTATATGGAGCATTTTACTGCTTGCATTTTCAGCTCTGCTCTTCTCCACCTTTTTTGTGCACTTGTAAGACTCACCGGACACAATCTTGCAGCTCATCGTAATCGGCTGGAATGATTTCCCAGGTGATTCGGCGGGACTGGGCACTTGCCCTTGGGGAATTATCTTACAGCTGGCCGTGATTGGCTGAAAAGCTGAGTTTCCGTGGGAACCAAGAGTGATTTTCTCAGACCTATTTGACTGTGAAGTTCGTTCAGAACATGAAGAACGCACCGACTCACTCTTGACAGTCACACCAGTAACTGAAATAAGAGGGACAGCAGTCAATTTCGTAAAAAAAAATTTCTAATCAATAATTAATTTACACACATTTGAGTAATACAAGCATCTTTAGGAACAAGCTCAAGTTGCTCCAAACACAAAATACATTTTAACACAAGTGACTTGGGCATGGAACGTATAATGAACGTCTGGTTCTGGACTAATACAGATTAATCCTCTTAATCGAAATAATACTATTTTAGCAAATCAAAAGAATTATGCAGTATCACACTATGTGGCATCCTGTGAGATGGACAAGCATTTGTGTATGTTTTGTCTACCTCTATCCGAGTCATCATGAGTGTACTGAGAGGGAGAGGAGGGCCGCCGAGAGCCTTGGGCAGCTGTGGAGGAGGAACCAGAGCCACCCACAAATGGCAGATGAGAGGATGATGATGATGATGATGAAGATGAGAGGGCAGAGGCGATGAAGTCATCACCTAGTGAGTTTCTGTGGAGCTCAACATCCACCACCTTTAGGTAATAAGAAACAGAAAGAGATACATTTGACACTTGTAATAAACGTTGTCATCAGAACTATAAAACCCTGCGCTTTCACTGTGTCCTGGCTACAAAGTTATTTTACGCTCCCCGAGTTCCACAGCTTAAAAGAACCCTTCATCATTCTCACCATTTAATTTTTTTCTTTAGAGCACAAAAAAAAAAACACTATACACACATTCTGGAAATTAGTTACACGGATAAAACATTTAATGACTCTTACTCATAACTCCAGTTTTGTGCTTGCTGTCACCTTGACGGCTAAGACATTTTTATCACTATATTCATAGCGGGACCTTGAATTCTGTTCTTTTCCCTTTTTAAATAAGTGACATGTGCTCTTTCTTTAAGTTAATAACTGACAGACAAACAAAATGTTTTTTTATTTTCTCAAAGGATGTACAGTCCCTTATGTCCAGAAAACAAAGTTTTAGGTTTTTTTTAAGTTTATGTTTTCTTTAACCTGTTAACTGTCCGTTTGCCATTATATGTTTAAAATTATAATATCCTGTACTTAATCTGATCTAACTTTGATAAACTATATATTGTTGGAAAGCTCCAAGTGTGTACTTTTCATATTTGCTCACTGTTTTGCAGAAAATGTTTTGTTTTGACAATTTATTAATTTGTCATAAAAGAACGTAGCAAAAAATATTAATGGTACAATAGGAGTTGTGGCATTTGTTATAAAAAAAGCAAACAAACACACTTATAATCAATTAAAATTCAGTTTGCATGTTCATAATCCAAGAAACTAAATATATTTTCTAGTATTTGTCCAGAATATTAAAAATGTAGTCGAAAATTACATAATTTTTATAATTAAAACTTCATGGTTGATGAAGTCTTCATAGTAAGTTGATACATAAATGATACTTTTTTCAGCACTCAACTCTGTAAAGCGTATTACTGAAAAGTTGTAAATAATTATATTTACAGTGGGTACGGAAAGTATTCAGACATCCTTAAATGTTTTACTCATTGTTATATTTGCTAAAATTATTTAAGTTCATTTTTTTTCCTCAATGTACCCACGGCACTACATATTATCAGAAAAACAGAATTGTTGACATTTTTGCAGATTTATAAAAAAAGAAAAGAAAAAAAAATCACATGGTCCTAAGTATTGCTGTGACACTCATATATTTCACTCAGGTGCTGTCCATTTCTTCTGATCATCCTTTGCTGCGTCCGAAATCGCATACTGCTTCAGTAGGTACTACATTTAAAACCGAACGTACTACTCGACCGTTAAAAC
>JAUCNO010000385.1:741614-761923 GCA_032353835.1 Enteromius viviparus
CAAAGAATACATGATGTGCCTTTACATATATTGTACTTCAAGCAAGTAGCAAATAATAATTCATTTTAAACCTCACAATATAAAATATATATAAAAATATATTTGGGATGGTATGTTGCATCGTGGCTCCAAATTATGTAACATAATTGGCTATCAAGTGGAAACTTTGAGATTGCTTTCTTAATGGTCCTCTGGTTAGAGGTGGCAGCTACCACCGGCTATTTTTCTTGTGCCTCAGGGTGAAAACGTTCAATGTGGGTTCTCGTGTTTCCAAAATATTTCAATTTAGTTTTACACAACATGCATATAGTGTGAATCTTGTCCAGGCATTGCGTTGGTAATTAACATTACAAAATAGATTTTTAAAATTTTTAAATCGATTCATAATTTTTCTTTTTTTGCATCTTAAAATAGATTTTGTTTCCCACCCCTAATGCTCAGTGATATATTGATGCACCTTGTGCCTTATCCACTAATAAGCATTAATTAGACAGGGAGCTATGATTCCCTATTACTCCCTTTAGAATTTATTATATGCCACTTATAGTCTCTAAAGACAAATTGAATACGTAATTTTAAGGCCAAATTGACATTGTCATTTTAAGTCATTTGATTTTGTTGTGTTTCTGTCAGAAGACATAATTATGTTTCTGTTAACCTGATCCTTCAGATCAGTTTAAAGCTCTAACTTCTAGAAAGTTTTCAGTCCAAGGATCCAGTAAGTGATTTCAGTAAATTATTCATTTCAAATGGGAATTTGGCCACAAACTACAACCTCTCTCTATTCTGGGATTGTTTTAGAGCAGCCCAAGGTGTATTTGTCTGAAACGCACAGCCACTGCATAAGCATATAATATGGAAACTATATATCTTAGTTGGATAAAGAAAACCAGTGTCACGTTGATTGTAATCAAGGTAAAGACCATTACAATGACATTCACCTGAGCTCGTTATTATTGATGCATAAACAACTGGCACACTGATTGCAAGCCACCTTTTCTTGATGTAAAAAGGGGCGCCGCCAATATGTAAATGGTATAGGTATAGCTTCCGGTCTCATCTGCGATAAAACAGTTAGCATTCCTGCTTGATATTAAAAATTGGTGTGTCTTAATATATTATTTTAACATATTATCTTTATTATAAACACACAGTTTTAGTAGGCTTACTTCCACATTGATTATGGCATTGTATTTTTGCATGCATATTTCTATATGCTCTTAATGCATGTCCTGTGAGTGTGCTATAATTGTTTTTTAAACATTCTAACATACTATTTAGTGTTTGGAAGTATCGCTGTATCACTGTTTTCACAAAAGCAAGCAGCAAATCAGCATACTATGTGACATTAATAGTAATGGCTGCTGAAATATAAACTTTGCTATTGCAGGAATAAATTATTTATTTTGCACTTTAAACATACTTAAATACAAAAAACAGATTTTTAAAAATGGCAGTATTTCACAATTTCTGTCACTGGTGGACTTTTTTTTTTTTTTTGCCACTTTCACCTTTTTGCCTTGCTTAGTTGGGGACAATATTTGGCAATAATATTAATTTGACTGCTCAGACACTATTGGATTGAAACTGAATTTAGGCCTGTCACAATAACAACTTTTTGTTCTGCAATATATTGCCCAATAAATAATTGTGATAAGTGACATTATTGTCATTTGAAGACCATTTTATGCCGTTGAATGCATAATCATAACATTACCTCTTATATATATCCAAGAAGGCCTACACACTTTCAATGGACAACAAACATTTAATTCTTAAAATATTTAGATCATGGAAATTAGGTATCAAAATAAACTTGAGAACTTGAATAAATAGTAAATGCACATTTTCTTGCAAGTATAAAAAAGACAAATGCACAAAGAACCTTTATGGAGAATTTTCCATCTATTCCATCAATTTTTTTTTTTCCCCGTTTTTCCTCTGAAAAGTAAGGGTGTATTTAGCAGTCAGATCTCTGTATGCACAAAGGCACAGATCGCTAAACAAGGCCATATCTGCAGATTAAACTCTTTTTTTTTTTTTTGTAGGAGGTTTAAAAATTACAAATTTGAACTAGCATCTTATGACTACACCAAGTTATGTAAGAGAAGCAAAGGACATAGGCATAAGTGGAATGCTATTTAAATGTAAATATAATGGGCAATATATTGCATCACCAAAAATGATTAAGGTCAATGTACATATATTGTGAGATAAGTTGATATCTTGATTATTGCGACAGGCCTTTCTGAATTTAGCTGCTTGGTGACTTAGCTGTTTTCTCCAGAGCTTCTATAAAGGTGAATTAAGCTCATTCCATAATTTACAGTTATTGAACCAACAATAAATTGATTTACTGTTGTCTTTTAGAGCTTCTTTACAGCAGGATTGAATTCTGAATCTTTATTTAACTTTTAAGCATTGTGAAACAATCTGTGTTGTAGAAAGCACAATAAAAATAAAGATGACTGGGATTGAATGGAAAGAAGAATGAGCTTGAATGAACCGTACATTGAGTGTACTTTTGCAGTGGTCACACTCTTATCAGGTGTCTGTTATTGGTCTGGTTTCAAAGCTTATTTGGCAGGAACACAAGCATTCTTCAGCCCACGTTTCCACAGATACAGGTCTTTGCAACAAGGCCATGCTTGACCTGCTTTTCAGTACTGCTCTCTGCTTTTAAAAAGCAAATATGAAGAACTTGAGCTCAGAGTGTGTGAGCTTTGAGGACGTACTGCTTATGATAATGTCTTGAAATAGAAACAAGTGTTGCTTATGAGGCTTTTTCTCAGTCTTCCTGGTGTGTTGTACCTTCTCAGCAGATTAATAGATGTTCGTTATTACCTCAGCTTGTGAGAAGGAATGTGTTATGTGAAAGTGTAACTGAAATCTCAGCTGGAGCCACGACTTATCCTCTTACAGGGGCTTGTTTCTGGAACATTCTGTGTGTGTGATCTCATATTACATCAAGAAAATAACAAAGTCGAACACTTGTGCTGCAACAGGTTTGGTATTGATGGGAAACTTTAACCTGAATTTGAAAAAATTACTCTAAAGCCCACAGTGCACTCAATCAGGCTTTGTTTGGCAACGTGCTAAATCATCATAAGTTGGTTATATGTTTGACTCAATAGGTGGTGTGTGAAATTCTATAGTTGCTATTTTTGTGCATAAGCCTATTGCGTGCAAAAAACTAGTGAAATTATTAATTGCTGAGTAAGTTCGTTGGTCATGGTACATGTAAGATTGATATTCAGGTTCGAGTCTTGCTTGCAACATTCCCTATTCCCATTAAAATAATCTAATTTACACATCTTTCTTTTGTTTAATAGATATATAACAATATGAACTTACTACTGTGATTTTAAGAAATGGAGCACTAGAAAGTATTACCCTACTGTTGTTCATTTGCAGGCGGAGACTAATATCCCAGCGTTCCTCACTGGAGACTCTGGAGGATATTGAGGAGAATGCCCCTCTACGCAGGTATTACCAGCAGCATTGGAATTGATTTTCGCTTAAAAAGGCGTTACTTGGTATACATGTGCGATTCTGACAGATTTGCTTGGGTAACCTATCTAATTTTTCTTTCAGTTAACATTATGTAATTCTTTTTACTTTAAAAGTGATATATTAAAAATAAAAGTGTCGTGCTCTTGAGAATGATTGCCACCATAGTTTGTTTAACACAGTTGTTTTATTTACTCTTTAACAAGACTGGTGTCTTCTGATGTATTCTGATTTAGTAACAATACTTCAAGTTAGTGACACTAGGATAAAGCTTGTAAATAAATAAATGAAGACAAAAAAAAAAACTGTGAGAAAAACAAGTCAAGTAAAAAAAAACGATTTATATTAGGGTTGGGTCGATAGACGATGCCATCGTCCATCGCTGATGGCCGACAGACATCACGATCCTCCGTCCCGCCGAAGCAGCAGCAACCAGCTCGCGAAAAACCCACTTTATCTATGGCGGCAAATCTATGCCATTAATAAGCGAGCGCGGTAAATAATTACCGCGAAAGAAAACAGATGTGCGCGCACTTGATAGCCTATCATTTGCGCGCAATTCAAGTACTCGCGCGCGATCATTCCTGCGCTCGATCCTCTCTCGCGAACACTGTTTTGTCAGCCTTGGGGCGGGGCTTGGTGTTTTAGTTACAACTAAACAGATTGTTTTATTATTATGTTTTTTTTTTTTTTTCTGTCCTTTACCTGTTTGTTTTGTAAATCTAAAGACAATAAAAAATTTATCACAAAATGTGTATAATATAAAACAATATAGGCTACAAGAATGTTTATATTAAGCTGAAATTTGCTCTGTATTTTTTGAAGGAAATCACTATTTATTTTTCTAATGACCAGTATTAATGCTGCTTTGTTTTCATCAAGATGCCGAACTTTATCTGGTTCACCCCGACCAAAGAGTTTCAAGAAGGTCCATTTCATCAAAAACATGAGACAGCATGACATGCGCAATGGAAGGTATGCTCACAGCTACCCAGCAGCCCACACACACACACACACACACATCTCACAGAAAACAGCACCCACACATCAAGTCTTTCAGCAGAAGACTCCCCCTGAATTTATTAATAGATTCTTCCTGGTTTTGTTTGTTGTTTATTTGAAATTTGCTAGAATATCTCCCTTTTTGATGAATTTGTCCCTGGATAATCATGCACATTGCAACCATCTTATTTCTTCTACTTTTTTATAAGGTCGTGCCAGTGGAATATAACACATAATACTATTACATACATTATTTTTATAAACAAGACCACTGGAAGTTGTGGAAGCTGGAGAGGTTTTTCGTTACTCTCCTGCAGATGTTAATCAGTGTGTGAGTGTGCGTGTGTGTGAGAGATATTTTTATCTCTAACAAACTCTCTGGTCAGTTTAAGGTGATAATATAAGCATTCACTCTCTTAAAGTCAAATATTTGGGGCATGCTATTATTATTATTCTTTTTTTTTTTCTTTAAATAAATGATTATAGAGTGCTAGTTTATCTGAATGGGATTTGGATTGGGTGTGTTAGAAAACAGTAGGTCAACCAGCTTCGTTTTTTCCCTGAGGCATTCGAGAAAATCCATAAAATAAACACATTTGCAGCCCTCCAATGAAGTCGCTGACTTTTGTTTTGTAAAGCTAACTGCAGGGTTTGATGTGTTCTTTTTCTCTGGCTGTACTTTGATCCAGCATATTTTGGATTCTGCGCTTTAGATCAGTTAGTAGCAGCTGATGAAGGAAATATAAGCCTTGTCCGAATATTACATTCTTAAATCCTTTGTTTGGAAACACGTCTCAATCAGCTTTTAATTTACTTCAAAGAATGTTTTGGCTTTCTTTTTGTTTTCTCCTGATCTTTACTTTATATTAATTCAGATACATTCCTACATTATATATGACATACTATTTCATACCAGTTATTGACTGTGTATCTCTTCATCTTTGCCTATGGTCCTGACCTCTATATTGACAGAGTTCTCTTCAATTAGTATCATTTTGTCTTTATAGGATAGTCCTTATCAGTGGCAGAAGATCCTTCTATAGTGTATTTTCTGTCCTGCCCTATCGAGATTGTAGCCAAACAGGGTATGTATTCCTCAGCATGCAAATCTTCTTTTCATTATCATCCTTTTTATCCCTTCGCTTTCGAGTCCTACCATTTTCTTTTCCTGGCCATAATCAGTGGGTCCAAAAATAAGCATTCAGTAATCCTAATTTTATTTTATAAATTGCAAGTTTTTTAAATCTATTATTAGAATTTTTTCATACGGTGTTCTCATGTACTCGGTTGTTTTCAGACTCTATGCACAGATTGTTTGTTATAAGTTTTGCATCATGCATAGCTCTCCTGAGTTTTGGTAGTACGTGTGTAATTTTAATTCGGAGAGACTGACCAACAAGCTTGGGCATGCTTTACATAGACCTCACCCTTAACTTTACTGCTTTCTTTTTCTCTAGAACAGGCTTTTTTAATGACTGGATCTGCAGCTGTACAGCTGCAGATCCACGTTTTTCTTACCTACAACTTTCCTATCGTTTAAAGCTGAAGCTTGTATTTTATTCTTTAATCCATTTTTTTATATGCAAAGACAACTATAAGTAAGCCATATGTAGTTTTATTTATCTGAGAAGTAAGAGCTATCTTGAAAACCTACAGCTCAACCAATGGTATCATTTTAAACTTGTTGCTAAAACTTGGTTATTTTTTGCCTTTCCATTTAGTGATGCTAATAAAAATGACTCGCTTCAGCGTTAACATAGTTTTTGCTATTTAGAGTTAAGGCCTCTTTAAAAAAAATACATTTAAACAGTTCAGCTTGCTTTGAACATAAGATTGGAGACTCTTTGCTGGGTTGTTTTTAGTGATAGAAACTTGAGGGAATCTCAGTGATGGGATTTATTACTGTCTGAGATTAGGCTTTGTGGAGGAGGGTGTAGACCTCGAGTCCTGCTGTGTCTGTATTTACATACTTTATTAATAAGGACTTACTCTCTAATAGCTAGATCTTGCACATTTCTTTTCTTCATTCTATTAACTACTAAAAAAAGAGTTAATATACATGTGAATAATTTGGGATACAGATTGTGAAAGTGTATATTAGCTGGACAAAGGGCAATTTTAAATCCGTGCTTTTTATGGCTACACTTGCATTTATTGAGGTACTATGGAAAGCTGATAAAAGCCTTGTAGAGATAAAAGCCTCTCTGTATTATAAATGTATGGTATATGGATAAATACCGACCAAAAGTCTCAGACCACAAGTGAAAATGCATCATTGGCGTAATTTTTAAGTACATTAAAGAATGAGCATAATGGTTAAAAGTGACTTTTTTTTTTGGTTGATTTAACTTTTTCCACATGGTGAAATCTGATTTGGACATTTCTTTTTAGAACGTTAGCTAATTTGCTTAAGCGATTGATTCAATTTGACCTTGAAATGCTGAATGCTTCTTTGTTTTGCGAACTCTGAGATTTGGACCCCTTTGTATATAGTATTATATAACTTTGTCTGCTTAGTTATGCATTCAGTATGATGAATGGCTCATGGCAAAATTCAGCTTGATTTATTCCATTGATGTTTTGGCTTAGCCGATTGGCAGTAAAGTGCCCAGTATTGACAGAGCAATCTAAGAGGGGTTGTCCTGGATGGAGTGCCAAGTTTACGGACATGTTCTGCTTGCATCAGCGCCACCAGTGGCCAAAGAGTGTTAAATGCTCATGTGTTCCTGATTGCTTGAGTGCTAACAAACTAAAACGCTCTCAAGGTTTATGTCAGCAAACTGAAGAAACGAGTTGGGAGGACTGATAATTAGCTGTGGGGTTTCTACAAAGTGGATCTAGAAGTCCTCCTGAAAACTGGTTTTGTTTTTTAAATATTCATATGAAAGCTCTCAAGGGCACCCGTTCCTATTAGTTCTTGCCTAATGCTTTTCCATTCACCAAGCTGTTTGAAGGGCTCCTGTGCACATTACCTATAACTGCTGTCTATCCTCAGGGGATCTGAGATTATTGATGCATCACTAAACATTTTCACAAAGTTCTGTCTGTTGTCTACTAATGAGAATCTGCTTCTAAGTCTGCACTTAAATAGGTTTGTTACATTGTAGTATTTTTGATCTTGACAAATTGATTTAGTTTGCAAGCAGCCAAATTAAAGTGACCACTATAACTGCATTTTTGGTATTTTACTTTATTTGTGTGTATTTCTTTACAACATGTCAACATTATTTACAGATGATCTAGATAAAATTATTTGTATTTCTGCTTCATATTATCACATGGAGTATTGGAGTTAGTTTTTTAAAGCTTAAATTATTTCAGCAGGCCGGCAATGCAACATTTCTCATTTATGTTACGAAAATAACCCTTGTAATATTAATAAAACCTGTCATAATGGTTGAAATCGAATACAGCTGAGATGCAAATACAAATACATACAAATTCTTGTCATGTGAGAGGCTGACTGATTTATTTGTATTATTCCTGGACCCTGAAAATAACCTATATGTGCCATCCATCCATTCACATTGGGGCATGAGATACAGTATTAATATTGCAATTCATTTTTTACTTCATTTGTTTGATGTTGTAACCACACTGTAATTGTATGATGCATTATTTATTCATTAAGTAAATAATGTTTTAAAATAACATTTATTGCATGATTGGAGAAATAGTAGAAAATGATCATCGGAACAATGTTTGGCAAATTAATTTGGACTGTACGGTATTTGGTTTAATAACATAATGTTTTTTTCCCCCTCTTCCTCTTAAAGCCAAACATCTAAAATGTTAGTACTTAAGCTGAATAAAAAATAATATAGCCAAGCAGTGAGAGCAGCAGGTTATGGTGGCAAATGGTGTAGCAGCAGGTTAAGTACGTTTGCCAGTACTGTCTATGAAGGGACTCTGAGATCTTCTCTTGCCCCAGCAGGGATGTGAAGGCAGAAAGCGGACGCCAGCGACACCCCTCGGGTGGAATGAGTGCCAAGGAGATGGTGATCGGCCTGGAGGGCGTTGAATTGGGTGCAGATGGCAAGGTGAGTGCACAAACAATTACAGATATTTAACGGACATGTCTGTTTTCACCACTTTGTGGCCACGTTTTTGGGATACTTGATACAGTAGGTATTTGACTACCGTTTCCGTAAATGTCTACACAGACAGTGTCGTACACACAGTTCCTGTATCCAACCAATGTGCTGGGTCGTCGAAACACCATCGACTCCACGTCGTCTTTCTCTCAGTCTCGCAACGCCAGCCACCGCAGCCTCAGCCTGGCACGTGCCAACAGTAACCAGAGTAGCCTTGATACCGGTGCGTGTGCCAACAACTTGTCATGGCTCTTTCATTTTGCCTCAATCTCCCTAATACGTCCCGACAAGGGGCCGCTTGTTTGGTTTTAATGAGCATTTTGGTAAGACCTCTGTTTAATAATGTGCTATTTATTATGCACCCTTGAGCAAGGTCATAAACGTCTTGATATAAAATGCTTACCATACAGTTGCTTCTCTAAATGTAGAATTATATTGATATATTATATATATTTGAAGAGTTTCAGATCACTCCGTTTTTAAAATTGTTCAAAAATCATGTTTTTCATTGTGCATTCCAATTAATCTCACTCAAACTGAAAAAAAATAAATAAATACTAGCCAATTAACACAATAAAAGATGATTTATGCATGGTTTTTGCAAATAAACTTTTGATTTGTTGTTAGTATTATGTCACTTGCCCTCTCTTTTCTCATAGGGAATGAACTGGGAGATTTCAGGGAGTACGACCCCAATCTTCTGGATGACCCGCAATGGCCGTGTGGAAAGCACAAAAGAGTGCTGATCTTTCCTTCATACATGGTGAGTTATCACTTTCCTAAAAATTTTAATAGAGCTGAATTTCACGTATGTAGACTTATTAATGCTGTTTAATAAAATAAATGTTACATTACTTATACAAAAGCCAAAGTGAATTAAAATATTTCTTTGACGTTAAGTTAAAAGGATACCTTTTAAAGCCTTTTTCTATTTTTTTGCGTCCTCCTTATTACTATGAAAGTAATAAATAAACATGAACAGAAACTTTTTATTGATTATTAAATGTTCTAGGGAGTGTGTTAAAATGTTACACATTTATTTACTTGGTGCTTAACATACTGTAAACATGTAAAAGCCCTAAAATAAAGAAATAGTGGTAATGCTTTACAAACAGTGTCTTTTGTTAACATTGGTTAGTGTATTAACTGACATCAACAGACAATAAACAATCTTTGTTAATGTTAGTTCCTAAAAATACAGTCTATGTTAATTGATGTTAGTTCACAGTGCAGCGAGTGCTTAGTTCATGTTAATGTTAAATAATGAACCTTTATTGTAAAGAGTTACCGAAATATTAAATAAATATGGATTCCATACCTGAGGAAATGTGGTCTTTTAATGTGGATTTGATGTGAAATATTTACAGTAAGTTTGGTAACACTTTAGAATAGGGAACCCTTATTCACTATTAACTATGGATTCTTAATTTGCTGCTTATTAATAGTTAGTAAGGTAGTGGTTATGTTTAGTTATTGGGTAGGATTATGGATGTAGTATAAGGTCATGTAGAATGATGCATTAATATGTGCTTTATTACTAGTTATAAATGGCTAATATTCTTGTAATATGCATGCTAATAAGCAACTAGTTAAGAAACCCTAAAATAAAGTGTGGCTGGCTGACTTTTAGTCGCAACATGTGCTATCTTAACAGATCTCAGCACAGTTTGAGACCGATGAGATCTTATCTGAAACTAGAAACACACATGAGATGACCCGGGTCATTTTCTCAAGAGAGAAAAATCTGTTTTTAAAAATAATAATAAAAGTCAGGTCATATTACATTTGTCACTCAGTGATGTGACTTTCATTGTTTACTGTTACAGACACATTTACAGTGTGAACTTGAGTCCCTAGTTGTCAGTTAATTAGTAATGAACATTATGTAGCAGAAATACCAGACTGGTGACCTTGAAAAATACTTGTCTTCCTTCCAAACACTTGAAGAAACACTACGCCTTTTTTGTTTGTCTTCATTATTTATTTTTTTACTTTGTTTCTGTTGGCAACTGTAATTACTTTTTTTAAATAGCAGCTAGCGTGATTTTATCATGCTTACGTAACAGAAAACGATGTTCATTTCCTATTCGGCTCTGTTTTTGTTTTTGCATTGTGTATTAGACACGTACTTGAACTCAAAAACTCAGACGCTTATTTAATGCTTGCAACAATCGCGATTGTGTTCTATGAAGGAAAGACTGCATGAAGAAATCGACTTCCAGTTTCCGCACACATTATTTCAGGATAAAAGAACAAGGCTCCAGACAGTTGTAGTATGATATCCAATAATATGAGATAATAATACAACTGTCCGAAAGCCTAACATTCATTATTTTCATTCCATGACTGTGTTTGAAAAATTGGAAGATATGATTTTCGCAAGCACTGAAGTGTAACTCTAGGAGGTCGATTGAGCATGGCCAAAAAACACACTGGTTCAGAGTCCGCAAACAGTTTCCAGAACAAATCCAGGCCACATGCTGTGAAACTGGGCAAATGTTTCTGTGACCCTGTGGAAAACGCTTGTGATATGTCTGTACTGATATGTGTTTGACAGCCAGTCTCAATGAATATCCATAACTTTTTTCCAGACCACAGTCATTGAGTATGTCAAACCCTCTGATCTCAAGAAGGACATGAATGAGACCTTCAAGGAGAAGTTTCCTCACATTCGTTTAACACTGAGCAAAATCAGAAGGTAAGATTGTTGGTATCCAGTTCTTCTTACGATTGCTTCATGTTGATGATACTTAGTCTACATACTTAGTATTTAAAGGCAAGTATATATATGTGTGTGTGTGTGTGTGTGTATATATATATACAATACTGTGCAAAAGTCTTAGGCCACTGATATTTTAAGAGTGGTATTTCTATCTTCTGCTGTAGCGTGTCTTCAAAAAACCTACCTGAGAAACTATGAGCAAGTGCACCTCGGAACAGAAGCTGTTTTAACAATAGCTGTAATACCAAATATTTATTTGATAGTTAATTGATCAATTATTTTTGAATGCATCCTCATTTTACAGCATTTTTACACAAGTGTCTAAAACTTTGCACAGTACTGTAGCTTTGTAGGTAGGGTTTTTTAAGCATCTTGGAGACATTGTAACTCTCAATCTTAAAAACAGCGTATTGAGATTTACTGCTAATCAAAGAACCGGCTGTACTGAAATGCGCATGGATTAATCGACAATTAAAACGACCAGCTCTTATTTGAATATGAATAATGAATGTTGTTATGGTGATTTTTTTAATGTGGTTTGAAGTTAATAATAAAAATATTTAAAGTCATAAATGAATTATTTATTTCTTGAATAAACTTGTCAAATAATGTCAAAATAAATATCTCAGCAGTGTTTTGGAGTAAACATAACACGCAAAATGCATTTTGGGTTCAAAATAATTCTAAATAATCTTGCAGATCACATAAAAACTACATATTTTCTACATATTCTACAATATCTGAATCAACCAAATGTTGTTTTCTGAGATCACACTGATTGCCAATCCTTGGAAAGCAGTGAAGAAATGAAATAATTCAGCTCAGGATTTAATCCCAAAAAAGTTTGCTAGTTAAACAAAGAGATTGTAGTTTTATAAACCAGCTCTTGATTTCTTATGAGCTTGTTTATAATATGAACGGTTTCTGATACCAAGGGTTTCAGCAAATTTGTTTTGTACTTTTGTACAAGAGCTTGTGACTTTTATAAATATTTAAGTAACTGGAGTACTGATGTACGTGGCCTTGTGTATTATGTTCTAGCCTGAAGAGAGAGATCCGTAAACTAGCTCAGGAGGAGTGCGGCTGTGAGGAGTCCACCGTGGCCATGGCCTTCGTTTACTTTGAGAAGCTGGTGCTCCAGGGTAAACTCAACAAACAGAACCGCAAACTCTGCGCGGGGGCCTGCGTCCTCCTTGCAGCCAAGATCGGAGGAGACTTAAAGAAACACGAAGTCAAGCTTCTGATTGATGTGAGTTTATCTTTGCACACTGGCTCTTGTAGCTCTTTACCTGAAGTCCCAAATGGAGGGCTTGCGACCGCAGCTACTAAACAGATGTTATTTACTCAACAGTCCTTAAGACTGATGTTTTCTCTCTGAATAACAAACGTGGCTTTAATCTGGGATCAAAAATAGCCAAAATGAGCAGTCTTTAACTCTTCGTTACTCTGTACGTTTCTGTGCTGTGTAATGATCTTTAATTGCTGTTATATAACTCTTGATCTCTTTCTCTTTAGAAACTGGAGGAGAGGTTTAGGGTGAACCGTCGAGAGCTGATAGCCTTTGAGTTCCCTGTTCTCGTGGCTCTAGAGTTCAACCTGCACCTTCCAGAGCATGAAGTCATGCCCCATTATAGACGGCTTCTGCAAAACTCCTAGCGACAGCCCCATCAGGGGAGAGTCCTCTTCTCTCCTGATCTTCTCATTCCAGAAACCCCCTATGCATATCGCCAACGTCCACTATCATCTCCAGATGTTGGATTAAAGACACTATTCCACTGTTCTCTTTTCAGCCAAAGTGACAACTCTATATTGAACGTTTGTTTCCACTCCAAGAAGGGAGTACCTTTTCCTAGACTGTTGGTTTCTCAATTTGCTGAGGACATTTTAAAGTGTTCATTTGTTTCCTACTTAAAGGGTCATAAGTGTTAAAAGAAATAGCAAAAATTCTGTCATCATTTGCTCAACCTTATTATTCTCAATTTGTATGCTGTTACTCGTTTTTTGTAAAAACACATAAGTTTAACTTTTGAAGAATCTTCATCTTGTTTTATTTTTTTTCACCGTAAAATTCTTCTGAAGCCATATAATAACTTTTTGTGCACCCATTTCTGAGCAGTGGTTCATGCAAGAAATTTGAATCATTCCAAACGTGCATAACTACATACATTTTTGTCTGTAATGAAAGTGGTCCAAGAGATAGGAGTAAAAAAAACACATTTTTTCAAAAAAATAACTAATTATGTTCCAAAGAGGAAGGAAAGTGATCCATGTTTGGAACGAGTATATGATGGCAGAATTTTCATTTCTGTAAAATATCTCTTTAATCATTGTTTACTGAAAATGTCTTTGCGTTCCATGAAAAAAAAAAAGAAAAAAGAGCAGCATGTCGACTGGAACATGAGTAAAACGAGTCGAGGATGAGCAAATCATGACAGAACTGTTATTGTTTGACTTTTCACAAAAGCTGGCCAAGTATGGACTGTTTGATTTCACGTTCTTTCTAGAACTTACAGTATTCCTGTATTTTTCCACTCTTCTTCATATTACCCTAATCCCAAAGTTTGACACTTCTGCCAAATCGGACTAATTTCGCTGCACTCGATCACTCTCGGTTGAAAGCCTTAAAAAATAGTCGACTGATCCTGGGCTCTGACGAGTATGTGACTGTTCCTTATGTACGACAAGTGCACTTTTCAGGTCTTGTGAATGGCAGACCTTTACGGCATCTGCGGAAGCTGTATGTGGAGGGGTTTTCATCTCATTTCTTATTTAAATTCATTTCAGCCAGCAGTCCCTCTGTTAGTGTAACCACCAAGCAAAAATATGTTGTAGACAATAACTGGCATCTGTGGTGGGACTTTTATACAGTTCTTAAGTGGTACGTTTACGTACCCCTGTCGTCTATTTTATTTTTTTTTTTCCCCTTGTGTGTTGACTTTGACGGTTTAGTGGTGTGGCTTGCTGCACTCATGGTTATTGTGGTCGTGCTCTATGTTAGAGTGGATTCTGAGCACATTTGTAGTGCTACACTGTATGAAGCAACATCGGGTCATACCGCTGATAATCAACGCTATTGTGCCTCGACAGTGGCGGAGTAAAACCTGTATGACTAACATGCTACGGTGTTGACTAATGCATGCACACCAAAGCAGTGTTAAACTTGCGTTTGCTTTGTAAACGCTTCTTTTTGAAAATTTGATGATTGTTTTAAATCCGTTTCCTCTGAACCAGATGTTTTCTATCACCACTGGTGGTACAGAAATGTGTGTAAGCTGAATTTTATCTCACAGACTGTGTTACTACATTCATAATCCCGTTTTTAAATATGTAAAGTGTATAACTTTCACTATGCACTGCTCAGTTCCATAAATCAGTTATAAACAACAGTTTAGAAGTAATTCAGCTGAGAAGTATCTAATAGCAGGAGGAGTTAAACACTTTAGAAGAGTAATGGCAAACTTGCATTTAACGATTTTACTCTAAAATGAATAATGCCTAGAATGTGAAGAGTTATAAAATAAAGATTTGGCCTTGTGAAATGCACTTTAGGATTTGTTAGCAAGTGACTGGGATGCCCAAATCAGATGAAACATTTGTACAATGCAGATACAGTTGTGTAAATATGCTGCTTTGCTTGTTCAATAAATAGCTACATTTTGAAAATGTGTCATCATTGGATATTTGATTTTATGTAAGTTATGAATGATGCGTCGATATAAGTAAATATCCTAATTAAGTAAGTAAGATGTCAGAGTACTCATCTGTAGCCTTTCATCCTTTAACAGTCAGTTTTTCCTCTGAAAATATAGAAAATAGGCCTTAAATCATGAAAAACGATGATGGGTTCATTTCTGTTTAACAGGAAATGCTGTGTAACCAAATGTTGAAACAAACTTTAGAGAGGTTTGCCCAACACCCATCTTGGTTACTTTACTTTACTTACTGCAGCTAATTTTGATCCCTACTTCTGATGACACAAGAATGGTCTACTGCTTTGCCTCAGTGTATATATATATATATATATATCTGCAGATAACATCCACCATGAACTCTTTTCTAACTACAGCTTATGCTCAGTAAAAAGAAACTGTTGGTTTCTGCTAATTCATGCTCCATAATGTAGAAGATTGAGTCCTCCTGCACAAGCTCTATTCCCTCTTCATGTGTATCTGCCACATTCCCTTAGTTTGTGTTTGACCACTGCAAATGTTATACCTCAACTGTATTGCTTGCAAGAATCAACTTCAAAACAATGCCAATGGCAATAACTATGTAACGTTCAATCCTCCATCAAACAGTACACCCAAGCAAATAAATACACATGGTTATTCTGAAGCATCTCGCCACCCTCTCCCATCTGTCCACATGACATCCAGTTCATCTATGAACTCCCAGACGCTAAAAGAACATTGATGACTCACCAGTAATATATTTCACACTCAAACTAAAATCAAAAACACTCAACACAAGTATGCGACAGCAGTCACTAAGGCCTGGCCATTGCAAGTGTGTGGTCTCGTTACATATGTTGTTATGTAAGTGTTGCCGTAACAAACCCTAGTATTCGATGGAAAGATACAGTTACCTTCAAAAGTCTGAGCTAGTCGGTAACTAAATACCTGTTGAAAATTTAACTTGCTCAGCAATATTCTGTAGTAGAAGAGGCATGCACACTACAGCGGGCTCTGCAAGTTTACCTGGCTATATTAATTGATCTGTGTGGACATCAAATGACTATGCTGATGCCAGAAATTATGTCAGACATATTGTCAGTGGCGCAAAGTGTACTTTTGGCCTATACTTGCATATTATTATGCAGAGGTCTAGATGAGCAAACAGCATGTTTTGAGCTACAGTCATCCGTCTAGGTCAGGGGTGTCCAATTTTTCTCCTGGAGGGATAGAGTTTAGTCCTGCAGAGTTTAGTTCTGACCTACCACAACATACTCGCATGTAGTTTTTGGAGTTAAGTAGTTTATTCCACCAACAGGGTAAAATGAAAGAGAACGCCCTGAAGAAGATGTAGGTACTTGGTGTCCCATACTTGGAAATTGTGCTCTGTATTAAACCCATCCAAGTGGACACAAATAAATACACACTCACACAGCGATTGCTATGAAAAAGTCTCAGCATCCATATCTAACACGCTCTGGACTAGTGTTGTTAAAAGTACCGACCTAAGATTTGACCGCTGTTGAGCAGTTTTTTAAACAGCACTGATTGGTCATTGTGTTCACATGCTCAACAGATATGACTGTGATTGGCTACAATGAATATTGCTCAACAGCACTCAAATCTTAGTGGGAAATGGACATTTTTATACATTTCAGTATGAACAAGTGCATGTTAACCTCTGATAAAACAACCCATCACCTTAAACTATATGGCTCATTGGCTAACACTGTCAGTTTCACTTGTATTAGGCAACCAGCGTGATCGTTGAGGAGGAACGGCGGCAGAAACAGCAGCATACTCCAATATTTGAATTAGGACTGCAGTACCTATTTCAACCACTAGCTGGGAGGCTGTTTTGGAGAGGCTAGTAATAGCAAGCTCCACATTTACACAGCCAATTAAAATGCATATAAATACATCTAGACATTTTACTTTTCACCAAAAACCATCTAGACACTGGTAAAGTCCCTAAAACACGCAGGATTAAAACGTTGACCTAAATAAAACAATTTTTTAAGGGTGTAGATTCAACAAACATACACCAATCTTATCAACCTCATATTTCCAGCTCTCCTGACTAACGTTGTTCTTTCTTCCCTCACTATTATCTGCAGTTTGAAGCAACATTGCAAGGTCTTGATGTTCCGTCTGGTTCTTGAGGCACACCCTTCACACTTGACTTATATTCTTGACAGCACGTTCTGGTAAATGCCACTGATATGAAGAACACATTCTTGTAAATGTCTGGCAAGAAAATGTGCAAAACACAAATACACAGCTCCCCTCTTGTTAAAAATAAAAGTGTTATCACCAAATTTCTCTTTAACAGAAAGTAATACATAAGAATGAGCGGCCAGCTGATGTTGACACATATTGCAGAGATTAAGTCTGTTATTTGACAGGTGAGCAAACACACCATTGTTCAGTGTTATAGGCTGATTTCATCAGCACTAAATGCCTGCTGACAGCTTTCCTTTTACCCATAAACTAAGAAATACAATAAAAACCACACAATGCGCATTAGCCAAAGGTGTATGACCATTTCATTTTCATTCAGTTATTTCATACTAATGCTAAAAGTCTATATATATGTGTGTGTGTGTGTGTGCGTGTGTGTGTGTATCTATCACATTTGAATTAAAATACAGCTCTTAGTTAAACGCGTGTAAATAACAAGTCACTAATAGTTTGTAATAGGAACTTGAGAGCAACAGCCAAAACATCAGATGGGCTCTGAAAATGTTGTTCCCACAGCTCTGATGCAATCAAGAGAAAGGATTTCAAGCAGAGAATGAATTCTGACACAGTTCCAACGTAAACAAGGCCCGGTCACACCAGTCTCATGCAGCGATAAAAACAAACACGCTGGCCTGACTGCGGACACCGTATATGTAGCTTAGCCCTCCCTATTCACCAACTAATTCCCCCTTCAGCCCACAATAAAAGCCCTTTCCTGGTTTGAAATTCCTGAATCTTTCCCGGTTAAAGCGCTGCACAGCGGCCCATGAATCTGATCCCTGCCTCCTGCACTTGAGATGGCTATCTTATTGGCTATCCAGTTCCTTTCTCTCCACTCGTGGCCTGTTCTCCTGTCAAATGACCCCAGTAACTGTGAGCCAATGACGCAAAAACAAGACACTGAATTCCAGACGCTTATTTATTAATGGTTCTGTGAAATCGTTTGAGCCCCTCATTACAGGTGCCAAATTCTGCTCAACTTAATTTGGAAAAAAGCTACAAGAATATGCTCGCAATTTGGTTTTGAATTACTGGTTAAAAATGGAAATGAAAGCAAGTACAAAGTGCATAGTCTTAACCTAATAACTGTGGGTAATTATGCTGCCATTTTTAAATACTATTTTGGGAAGATCAACAGGGGAGAGTTATTTTTAAACCCAGCTATTTTGCAGCTTTTATACTGTATTATTATTAGTAGTTTTGTTATTTGCTGTTTGTTTTAAAATTTGACTTTAATTTACCCTAAAAAGCACAGTCAAAGAGTAAAATTTAATTTGCAAATTGTGCCATATTGTGAGTTTGGGCATAATGAGTGTGATTGGTGAACATTGCCTGCGCAAGTGTAACATTTCTATAATCCGCTTATGCAGAAGTGAAGTTTATAACTGTGTGTTCTCTTTTTATAGCCAGCAACACCAATAACTATGTTAAGAGTGACACAAGACAATCCCTTTACAGAAACGAAGAAGAAACTGTCTGTTTGTTGCAGTTTTAATAATAGCATGATTTCAGTAGTTTTTGGAAAGCATGCAAGAATGAAAAAAAAAAAAAAAAAACAGATGAGCTGACTTGAAACTGCAAGGTCAAAAAAAATGCCATGGTCAGATAGTAGGAGGCAGAAGTAAGACTCCTACATCCCTTTGAACAAAACTCAGCACATTAGTAACGTTAACTGATTTTGTTGCCTTGTAGAAATGAAAACACCTTACTTCCTGTCCGCTACTGTTAGGGTCTCAGAAGGGACAATCCAAATGCTTACATAAAAAAACGAGAGGCCTGTCGTTACTGCCAGCCAAAACCAGAGGAAATCAATATTTCATTGTCTCTCCACCACATGGGGCTAGATAGAAACATATTAATAAATGATGATTTGGCAGCTAGTATGACAACAACTCTGAGGAGGCAGTCAGCTCAGGTCAAGCACTGCCGTAGCTTAATGTTAATACTGTACGGTGTTTAGTATGACTCATTTATCAGTATTATTATAATGTATGCCTCTTAAAATAAGTGTTTCCCATAGCCCTTTAATTCTCTTGACTGTGTGCACAACAAAAGTTCTTCTTACGAGTTAAGACAGATTTACCAGAGGTGATGTTGGCGTGTCACAGAAGCCAAACAAAATGTTAATAATAATTTGCATGGATTTTGTAATGCATTCACGGAGCAGAGAGATGTAGGTCATTATGGATGTTGTAGGCACTGATTCATTTTTTCTTAGTTTATGTACAATGTACGTGGCGCCACCGCGCGGTTAGAATAAAAACGGCAATTGAGGAGTCTGTATAACACAGTTCAACCACTCTTAATTTGCTCCAGACCGGTGTGATTTCTTTTTATTTTACTGGAATACTGATGAATGTGGATTAACAATAAAGACGTATCTTCCCATACTATGGAAGTCAGAGGAGACCAGCAACTGTTTGAAAATTGATATTGCGTATAAAGAGTTAAAGCAATAGTTTATCCAAAAATTGGGTTGCCAACTTCCTGAAAAATAAATAAGGGAGCAACCCGATTGCCTTCAACCTTCCCGGAGGAGTGAGGTTTTTTTTAGCCCTTTTTGTGTGTATGAAAGGATTTTTTAACTATTTGACTTGAACCTCATTTAAGTAGATGCATATAGGAGTGGGCGATATGGAAAAAATATATCATAGTGATATATAGTGATTTTTTTTTTCTTTAAACATCACGATTATATCATCATTGTTTGTCATTGATTTTACTATTTTGCAAGTTGTCTGATAAGTACAAACTAATTTGCCTTTTTATTATATATAAAAACAAAGCCTTTTAAAGTAACAAAGTATACAATAAAGAAGGGCAAATATTTAGGCCAAAATGAGCAAAGATAAAAGATCGCTCACGTGCACATGCTTTCTTGACACAAGTTGATACACTGATGTCACATACTGTTTTACCGCTGTTTTTATATTGTTGTCTATGGAGGGTCAGGGGCGTATTCTAGAAAGCTTGGTTAAAGGAACACTCCACTTTTTTTTGGAAATAGGCTTATTTTCCAACATCCCTAGAGTAATACAGATGTGTTTTACCGTTTTTGAATCCATTCAG
>JAUCNO010000385.1:801554-821475 GCA_032353835.1 Enteromius viviparus
AGGCATTCTATACATTGACTAGGCATTCTATAGAATGCCGGCATTTCACACATTGCCGGTAACATATATATATATATCTATATATATATATTTATTTATTTTTTTTAACTAAATTGGCATGATTAATATTCTTTAAAATAGCAACTTTTTATTAATCATATCTAAAATTAACACTTGAAAATATAGGTATTTTTTTTATAAATAATAAATATATGTATTTATATAAAAATGTAATAATCTAGAAATAATTTAAGTAAAAAAACGAAAATCAATAATTTCCTTAACTGCACATATTAACATTGACCTTTCTAAAAAAAAAACATTTCCTTTTCCTTTTTTGATTAACCCCCTATCACCTCCTTGTGGCCCCTCTGAAGGTCTTGGACCCCAGTTTGAAAATCCCTGACCTAGATGGCCAGCTCTTATCTTGTGAAAGTTAGCACTGAGTAGCCGTGATTATAGGCTTAAATAAAAAGCTAATCTTTTTGCTCAGACTCACAATGGAATTAGACAGCCTCCCTCAGCTTGCATGTCTTGGTGGGAAGGGTTGGAATGACATGTGGAGAAAGAGGTAATATCCGGCTTGCGTGCAGAGAATCCTGACGCCACTGCCAACATCTTTATCATGCAGAGCAGCACTCTGACCTTCCCCTTGCCCCACCCCCTCTCCTCCCCTTCTCCTCCTCTTCGCTGCCTCCCTCCATTTCTCTTTCACATGCAAGTGTCTGATCATATCTATTTCACCAGGTCATAAAGTAATACCCATTTATGAGCCTCTGTCTAAAAAAAGATAACTAGCTCTGCTAACACTTTAAAACGTCCTTCATTTCAAAATCACTTCGTTCAATGGATAAACACAGACAACTGACCTTTTAAAGGGTTAGTTCACTCAAAAATGTTGTCACTAATTACCTCATGTCGTTAATTTGTCTTCAGAACACAAATTAAGTTATTAATTAAGAGTCAACTGACCCTCAATACAATTGAAATGATCCCAAATCTAGAAAGGTAGCAAAAATATCGGTAAAACAGTCCATGTGACATCAGTGGATTAGCTTCATTTTTGCAATGCTAGGAGTATACAATTTTGCACAAATAAACAAAAATAACATAATTTACTCATCTCCCGTAACTTATGTCTTTCGCCATTTTAGAGAGTATCTCAACGCACTGCACAAAGCTTTAACGTATAATCAGTCTTGTTTACATCTGGGGGAAAGCACGCACATGTGTGTAATCTGCAGCTATTTAGAAGAGGAAAGCGTATGCTTACACAGTAATGTTCTTTAAAGGGGTCATACAGTGGTACATGCACTTTTTCAAGCTGTTTGAACTGAAATGTGTGTTGGGAGTGTGTTTACACAATCAAATGATAAAGATCCACAGGTAGTTTTCTTTTGATTTAATAAAAATAAATCAAGCCATTCTCAAATGCATGTCGGTGTGACAGAGGCCACACCCACAATAGATGATAGCCTTGTCTCCACTTTCTGCAATTTTTTTTAAATATGACGCCTCCTATCCCGAAGCCTTATGGGATAGAAAAGTGTCTATGGTATGCCTACTATAGAATTCGACCGGAAGCAGTAGGTCATCCGGGTACTTCTCGCCTACTGAATTTCGACTGCTATGAATTCGGACATACTACTCGCCTTGCATGCTGTTTTTCGTGTACTATATAGTAGGGAAGTAAGCGATTTCGGAAGCAGAGCATGTTTTGGAATTATTGATTCACCTGTTTCGAAATGAACGAGATGACTCGAAAAAAGATTTGTTCATTTTGCTGAACGAGAAACAAATGTCTGAGTCGGTTAAATAATCCGAACTTCCCATCTCTATCGTGCCGCTCTGCTGCCGGGTGTTGACCAATGGTGATGGTAAATGATACCTCATGCCAAACCTAGACCAATTATTGTTCCATTCACGCCCCCTCCCCTTCCCTTCTGTTCTCTGTGCTGTGTGCCTTGTGTGTGGTGAAGGTGCTACTGGCTAATGTAACGCAAGTAACTAGCTCTGGAAAATTTTTGAAAACATCTTACAAAAAACAATTAGCCTAATCTTCTACTGGTGTCGAAAATGCTAAAATTTTCATGTAACCATTACCTTTGCCTTTTAACTGGCTGTGCCTCTGTATTCAAAATCTCTTGCCTTTTGAGCCTTGCTGAATGTGAACTTTCTGTCTCATTAAACTTCCATCAACCTTTATCACATTGTGTCTTTCCTTCTCTCTGTCCCCTCTTCATCACCTCATTCAGGGAGATGAAAGGGGGATTGAAAGATAACACTTTTACCAAGTGCTCTAATTGGACTGAGCTGGAGCGGCAGAGGAAGCTGATCGCCAGCATCATACCTGTCTCTGACGGTCCTCCTGATCTATTGCTTCACTGTGGGGTGGCACTGACTCCCCTGGTGAATTAGAATGCTTATACTTTCGCACAAGGCAAGTCTTTGGTCAGTGCTGCTTGGCATTATTGATTGAATTTCACAGATAAGAGATGTCTTCTGGGAGGACAGGTGCACTCTGCTATAAACAAGTGTCAGGAAACTGGCCATTGAGAAAGTTTAAACAAGACATCATTGTCTTTCAAGTGTCCAGAAACAGGCATAAAGGCATAACAGGTGTAATTTTGTTATTTCACTTTCCATTAAAATGTGCTGTATGCAACTTATAGACATTTTAAATATCTCAAGAAATATATCAAACTATTAGTGAGCAGTACTCTTTCAAAAGGTATGTACACTTTAGGTATTAATATGTACTTTTAGGGGCAGTTTCCCAAACATGGTTTAAGACTAGTCCTAGATTAAAATAAATGTTAAGAGCTGTCTAAACTGGAAAAAGTTTATCTTAAAATACATCATTGCCATTGTTTGTTCTTAAAATGCTCACAGATAATGCATTTTTGTAAGACACGTTTCTAAAAATTCTTTAAAGTCCTAAACTAGCAAAGGTCAAGCCCTGGCTTAATCTAAGTCCTATCCGGGAAACCACCCCTTAAAGTACTAATATATTCTTTTATGGTACTATAGCCTTTATGGCACTTTTAGCTTTTGTACTTTGGGGTGATAGCACCTGAAAGTGGCTCTATGACTCTGTAGGGTTAAAAAAGCGAAGTGGAAAAATGCTAAAATAATACTTCAAAAAAGAGATCAAAATTGTGTGGTTTTGTTAAATTTTGGCAAGTGTTTGTGACTGTGCATTTATCCTGTTCCTTTCTGGCCTGTGGTAATAGCGAACAATCAATACGCACTGGCCGCTGCAGATATGACAGAATACTTGACAATACTGCACAAGCCATTACACTGCAGAGGCACAAAGATATAGTCTATACAAACCCTTAGTCGCTCTATCACACAGTGGCAGGAATTTAATGCGAGGACAAAAGATCTTGTCACATCCTCTGGTGTGTGGGAAGTTGTAAAATGATAGGAAGCGAGATGTTTCTATTTCTTCTACATGAAGGCAGGATAGAATGTGTCACCACATTTTTAACTATTCACCTCATTTAATGTTAGACCAACTGATATAGCAATGATTTTAAACTATGCCAATCATGTATGGAGAAAAAAAATCTCTGTCTTATAAATAAATGTCTTATTTGTAATATTTCTGGGTATGCAAAAGTCCCAAAATGTGGTTTGGGAGCCCAATAACTCTTCTCTAAAAAAGTATGCATATTCCGATAAAATCAAATAAATTCAGAGAAAAAAGAATTAAAAATTCTTAAAAATTGAAAGTTGTATGATAGGAACAGCCAAACACACATAATGAAAATTAGTATGTCCAAACCGCACAGAAATACTGTTGAAAAGTGACCTCAATATTCACCTTCAAGAGTCTTTTTCATCACAAAACCGACATCCATGAAAAAGCTGTAGCTGCTAAAACTTTAATCCATACACTAATACTAAAATACATAAAAGATTAAGTCACAATCTTAACGTAAAACCTGGACAGTTGAAGCACCAAGATAAACATCAGCATCTGTCCTGACCAGGCAAATCAAACATTGTGGGCAGTTTTTGAGGGAAGCGTGAGAAGCCACTACATTTCTAAATAAAAACTGACATTTTTTCTTTATAGACACTATTTAAAAGTTTAGAAAGCTGCATTAAATGCAAATGGTGGTAAAACACCTACTGTATCTCCTTCTGTAAGTTTTCCCACTGTATAAGTTTCCATATACAGTATGGGGGAAAAAATCTCATTAGCCCACATTGCTCACTTAAATGCTTTACATGCTTTATAAAAACTCTAAAGAGAGGCAGAGGGTGGAGAATCCTGCGCCTGTTGCTGTAAACCAAGGTTAGAGAGATTTTATCAAGCTCTTCAACCTCCATAGGTGGCAGAAGCTCGATCAGCTTTCCTATCAGACTCACCCCAGGAGCACCTGCTCCTCTGAAGAAGCCACTGCTCTGAGCTAGTATGACTGAGAGGTCAAAAATATGCATGTTCATCAATAAGAAGCCTGAGAATATTCACATTCAACACTTGACAATTGCATGCATATTTATAACCTCAGTCCCACTAACTTCCCACAACTCCAATTCCAGAAAAAAAAAACGCAAACTGAAAATATTGCACTTTTGCCCTTAGCTTTTTTTTACTCAGTGCTTATGTTAGACACTCACTGTAGACATAAATTAAAGTCTACCACATTTGCTTAGATTGCACGATTATATCCACATAGAATAAGGATGGGAAAACAATTGCCAACTTTAGCATCAAAGCATATCTATTTAATGTGTGTTACTCCTCAGTACTCCAGTGGAGTTTGTCTGAAAGGATTTCATCTGAATACTGTCACAGCGCCAAGGCAGCACTGCAGGGGATCACCTCACATCCTCTCAGTCTTTCCTAGGGGTGGGCAACTCATGCAGCAGTACTGCCCCAGATAGGGGAGCCCTCTGCTGTGATGATGGAGGAGATGACACCTGGGAGGACTGGGCTTATTCATATCTGACAAGCACACCTCATACCACATTCATTTACTCTCATCTATCCCGCTGGGATTGGGTGGTGGGGGGTGTTTGTGCATGGGTTCGTGGGGCTATCAGGAAACACAAGTGTATGATACGCTGTGAAGAATGAACGTTCAATGCAACCCTGAATGTGTTGGTCAGCGCATCTTTATTGAGTTAAATATTTAAAGCCAGCCATGCTGAACTTTTTCTGCATTAATGGGCATTTATCCACTATCAAGAAGCATTTAAAATCATTAAAGATTAAAACGCTTACTGGAACAGTGTGTTCTGTCCAAATACAGGAAATTTCAGCCAGAGAATTGCAAATGTGAGCTGTGACTCGTTCTTGCATTTCTTCATAAACTTTCCTTCTTTCAGTTTTTTCATTTGTTTGTTCTGCCTCATTGTTTCAGCCTTCCATCCTCTCTTACATCCTGCTTTTCATTCCTTTCTTATCTGTTCCTTTCATTTTTTCATCCTTTCACTCCTTCTTTCATACTTTCCTTCCTCCATCCAGTTTTTTCCTTATTCCTTCAAAACATCTCTTTCACGCAATGAAGCGACTGTATTATGAAAGAATGGAATGACAAGACAAAAAATCTATAAAAACAGAATTTTAGTAACAATAGTTAACATAATCATATCATACTACAACAAATACACTAGGAACCTAAAGGGTTTTCTAGTCATTTGTAATAATGTGGTTTTGTCTGTGATAAAACATGTTACACAATCTAATTGTTTGTCTAAAAATGTCTGAAATCAAGCAAGGTGGACTAAATTATGTGTTCAAAGGATCCAACAAGGCCAGTTTATCTTAGTGGAAAATGCCCTTACTGCACCAACTAAATACAGTATAACCTCCAAGTATACTCTATCCTAAACCTATAAGAAAAAAATATAGAATGTTACATTAAAATAAACTGTAGAAAAATTGAATAAGCTGATGGAGAAGTGTTTATTCATATGTAACATCACTGCAATAAGATTTTTCAGTATAACAAGACTGAGCCATGGAAGCTTTTCTTTTTAATGTCAGTTCCAAGTCTCATTTTAAAATATGACCACCACAGCAGCATATAGTCACACCATTAAGGCCACATTTACTGTGCAGGGCTGTGTTCTGTCAGCCTGTCTGCACCGGGGGCCATCTAGATTTAGTGATGGACCCCATCCCCTATAAACACCCATTACAGCAGGCAGGAGCAGCCGCATGCAGAGTGAGATATTGATTAGTCATGTCTTAGTGTGGGGTATACGGAAGCGTATCTGCAGCTGTCTGCTTTTGCTCAGCGATGCCCAAAATGAGATTCTGTCATAGGGGGTTCAGTCAACACCTGGGCTTTGCTGTGTCCTGAGGGCTGGAGGAAGTGGATGTTTCTCCATCACAGCACAGAGCTCATGGGCTCTGACACATAAATGGGTGACGGGGTTTGGTCTCACTGGCGAGTTCACAGTCTGTCACGGGTTTGGGGTGTGTTAAATGATCAGAGAGGAAAGAAGCTCAGCGGTTGGTTATTTTTGGTGTTTATCAGAAGGCTGAATCACTTCACAGGGAGCCTGAGAGCAGCTGGGCTGTCTGTCTCTCTCTGGCTCATATAATTCTGCCACAAACACCCTCTGAGAGTAAGAAGACAGATATGTGGAAACAGCTAGGAACACTAAATGTCATATTCTGAGGCAAGCTGTTTAGTTCCCCAAGTTCTCTGCATCAGCAACATAAAATATATATCTGAAAAGAAAGAGAGAGTTTCCAGCTGTTATGGTCATTTGGTATTTCAGACATAGACAGACAGACACATCTACAGTTATTTATTTGCTTGTTTCGTCTATCATTTATAAAAAATACAACACAGAACAAGGATTAAGGGGGTAGGTAAGACAAAGCACAGACAGACGGATGGATGGACGGATGGCAGGCAGAGAGACAGACAAATGTAGAGGTAGAGGCAGAGACAGACAGACAGAGACTGACAGACACAGAGGCAGACAGACAGACAGTGACAGACAGATGAAGAGGTAGAGGCAGAGACAGACAATTGCAGACAGACAGACAGAGGCAGAGAAAGACAGACAGACAGATGCAGAGGTAGAGGCAGAGATAGGCAGAGAAAGACAGACAGAGAAAGGCAGACAGACAGAAACAGAAAGACAAGCAGACAGAGACAGACAGACGCAGAGGTAGAGGCAGAGATAGGAGGAGACAGACAGACAGAGAAAGGCACACAGACAGACAGAGAAAGACAAGCAGACAGAGACAGACAGACGCAGAGGTAGAGGCAGAGATCGGAGGAGACAGACAGACAGAGAAAGGCAGACAGACAGACAAAGAAAGGCACACAGACAGACAGACAGAGGCAAAAAGACAGACAGACAGAGGCAGACAGACAGACAGAGGCAAAAAGACAGACAGACAGAGGCAGAAAGACAGACAGAGAAAGACAGACAGACAGAGGCAGAAAGACAGGCAGACAGAGACAGACAGATGCAGAGGTAGAGGCAGAGACAGACAGAGGCAGAAAAACAGACAGAGAAAGACAGACAGGCAGACAGAGACAGACAGACAAAAAAGACAGATAGACAGACAGGCAGAGACAAATGGACGGACAAACAGTCAGACATATAGGTAGATATTTTCTGTACTAGGTGTGGAGAGCTACAATAATCCTGTGATGTTGAGTTCACTCAGTACACACTTGTACCGCACAAAGCATTAAAGCAGTGATAAAAAAAAAAATCAGAAGAGTTTCAGTAGCCTGTCATTATCACACACCCTGGATGTGTGTAGAGTCTTTTATAAACTCTTATTGATCTTTTCAGAAGTGCTCAGGGACACAGACTTTTTCAGCGACTGGGACCCGTTTCTGTCACACTCTAGAATGCCCTGCCTGCTGTTTGATCTGCTGTTTGAGTCCTCCAGCTCTGGCTGCTAATTGGGGGCCAAGTCTTCGATTATAGAGGGCTCTGAAGAGAACTATGTGTTTGGAAGGTATCTCAGTAACTTCTGTTCACTTTATTGGCTGGTTGAGGGTTCAGCTGTTTATAAAAATAATTGAGATCTTATTCTTGTGGAGAACTTGGCAGCTGAGTTTCCTGGGTGATGGCGACTGTCTAGCTTTCTCAGTTCACCAAAGGCACTAACACGCTGTTTGAAGATTTCCCCTGAAGATGGCCTTAAGCTTCATCCGCTTCTTCAGGTCAATAACAGCTATAAATTCTCCAGACTAAGCCTTTGAAATGGTAAAAATATGCATATCACAGACTTTGTGAGAGGACGGAAATCTTGGTCTTTAATAGAACTCACTCAGCCCCAAACACTGACAATTCATCAAAGCCATAGCCATAAAAACATTTGCAGCTGTTAACTCTCTCATCAGCCTACTTTGAGATGATCAAATTTCCCTTTAGTGATTTGGTTTAAGTTTAAAGGTTTAAAAAATAAACAAATAAATAAATATCAGTATTTAAATTTTAATATTTGATGCATACTGATGAAAATGATTTCATGCCCAACCATAATTGCTCCAAAGTGAAAAGAAAGAGAAAGAGAGAGAAAAAGCAAAAGAGAATTTTTACGTTGACAGAAGAGAAAACAGATTCTGCTAAAGCCTCAGCAGTCTTTGGCTGAATGACACAATACACAGAAGTGGATTCATTATTTATTTCAATATATATTTATTTTATTAAAAATACAGTTTTATGTGGATATTTTTTATCACCAAACTACACTACACCTAACCACAGCACAAAGAAAAAGACTAGTCTCAATAATTTAATCCTAAATTAATAAGAAAGCACCAGAAAAGAAGAACTCTATCTCTGTAAATGTTCTCCACAGTTTTAAGACGTAGTTGTTTAATTCAGATTCACTAGAGACAGATTCATAAGTTGCATCATTTATACTGCAAACTTTGATAGACCTACTTTAGAGGACAGAGAACTTTGTGCACAGCTAGCTTGGTTTTCATTGCAGCATCTCCGGAACATACTGTACATGAACATTCTATTTCTGTAGAGAGAGTACACTACCACTGAAAAACATCTGCACTGAATCTTGTAAATCACAATTAAAACTATAAATTACAATTATTGAACTATTAACAGAGATCGACCATTTCTGAGAAACAAGCAAAACAAGCATCTTGTGCTCAAGATGACCCTGACTACTGGTTTATTGCCATTGGCAATCCAAAATACTATAATCTAATAAAAGTAGCATGCAAATCTACAATCATTTGTTGCTGCTGTTGTTGAAGCAGGGGTTGCAACTTGTTTTAGCTTTAAATGATAATGGATGGCTCTCTCCAGGTATTAGACTTTAAACCATCAAAGCAGCCTGCAGCTCTCATTAAAAAAAAACACACACACACACAAGTGAATGCTTATATGCTTTTGGGTTCTTTGAAAGAAAACTAACTTAGTGGCTAAGGAAAAATGGAAACATAAACAGGCAAAAGTTTTGTCTGTAGGGGCTTTTGCCACAGGCTTTGTAATCTGCCTTTGGCAAGTGCAGGGAAACTGTGATTAAACAGAAGCTCGCTGTGCACTTCCTAAAACAGAAAGAGAACGAAGTAAAGAGAGTGGGAAACTTATTATAATTAAAGAATAGCTTTGGTAAACTATAGGAAAGAGCTCCCGAGGACAGAACAAACATTTAAGAAAAAGGGATTCAAATAAACCGATCTTCTAACAAAAGAAGAAAGTGGATTGTATTCCTACCTTTACAGATCTACAAAATATTATGTACTTCTAAAAGACTTGAGGGGGAAGAAAATCCCCCAAAATTACAGTCCATAATGGTATTTTACTCATGTGCTTCATGACATGCTTTTTTCTTTTCTGAAGGGCACAACAGGAGAAATTGAGAAAGCCATGCTGATGTCTTCTCTCCTTAGATGGATACTGAGGCTTTTAAGATTTAAAATAAGAAGCATAAGCAATGGAAAAATGCTCCACATGATTTGAGAGAGCTGTTAACCACCTTGACCAGTGAGTCAGTGAGTGAAGCTCAAGAAGTAGAACAGTCCGATTTTTAAATCAATAATTTAGACTCTTTTTTGGGGGAATGTATCAACCAATACAACGAAAAGCTCTAAATTAAAAAGAAGAAGAAGGATTAATTCATGAATCAGAAACTGCAATCTCTCCCATAATTATGCCTGGGAAAACTTGAATGGATGTTAATTTTTTTTAATCAATATTGTGTTCTTTTCATCAAAAAGCTGTCATGTGACTGCAGATGACTTGCATAGCAAAATGACCAATTTTGCGATAGATTTGAAAGCTTGTTCCATTCTCCTTCGTTGACCTCATCTTTTTTTTTTCCTTTGCAGAAGGGAGAAAAGGCCAGAAAGGTTTGGAAAGCCATTGAGGCCAGTAAATGATGTCAGAATGTCCCGTTTTGGGTGGACTATCCCATTAAATACATCTCTAGTTCTCTTGCTTACCTCTAACATACTCTCTGGTCCAACACTGATGTTCCAATCACCAAACACACCATTCCTGACATAAATGGATGCTGTGCGTACAGTGTTTAATCTTTGCATTCAGACATTTTATGTTTTTTAATTGGCAAAGTGCTGCACAGTTTGTGGACAGTGTATATATGTGGACAGTGTATAACTAAGACCTCTTCAAATATTTACACCATTGCAAATCCCCAGAGGTTTCCGGCAACAGTGATTTTAAATAAATAACCCACTCCCACGAATATTTACACACCACGCAGCCACCAATTTCATAAAATCTCTTCAGTTGAAACTAATTTCAGAAGGTTCTCTGCAGACTAAAACAGCCCATTTTTCATTCACAGTAAAACGAGTTACCCTGTATAGTTAAAAACTGTAAATGAAACCGTAGAGATTTTGATTAACTAAGGTTGATTTGACTCATGTCCCTCTCTGTGCTTCATTTCAGATTTTTATACCAGGTCGCACCTCAAATGATCTGTGACTCACTGACTGACTGTCAAGTACAAGACAAAAGGTTTCATTTCAAGTACACTTTAGTATAAGCTTCGCATATACTCTGGACTGAGCAGTTTGGTGGATGTTAAGGTTTTTTTTTGTTTGTTTTCATCATCCTGTTCCACTCCCTTTCCCATTTTTGTTGTTATATTTACCATAGAGGACGTGACTGAATATCAGAAATTGTTTTCAGGGGGTTGTTAAGAAACATGGCCGTCAAATTTGATTCAAACGACTCTTTCACGCTATAGCATTTTCTCCACTTGCTTGGTTACTGAATGAAAGCAATTCAGGTCTGTCGAGGTAGTAGATATACCTGTGCTTGGTGGCTTTCTGATTTCATTTTTCCTTTAATTCATTTTGCCTACAGCAAAGTCCGTCCCTCAGCAAACTGCCAGAGGGAGACTGTCTGTCTCTTAAAGTGACAGGGCCCTCAAATGCAGGCAAGCGCAGATAAACTTCATCTGTGCAGCCAATAATCTCATTCCTGCAAGAATAATAAGATTACCCTCTGTTTCTTCTTAATAACCATGAGTTTCAGTGATGAATGGTAAATTATGACTCACATAACCTTTGTGTACGATGTTATAGTGTCACTGATTCAGATATATCTGCTCTCAAATTCATTTGTTACGGATGTGCAGTTGTGCTTGTACTATTTCAACCCTCACTGGGTTTCTGCAGGTCATTTTTAATCCAACGATGCCTAGAGCGGTATAAATATTACACAATATTCTTTTTGAAAGGAAAACTTGTTTCTTGAGCAGAGAGATTGAATGCTTATCTGATTGGACAAGCTGTGCATGAGTGATGTTGTATTTGTATTTTTTTTTTAAACAACACCCTCATCAGACTAAATTATTAATCTTTGTACTCTTAGTCAATAATACGCATCCCACCTGTTGTAAAAACTAGTAATATGAATAAACCACTACTAAAAGTGCTCAGTACAAGTGGAACAGACAATCCGAAATTATTGTTATTCATTAAAAATTTTGATTTGAGCTTATACCCACTAAAATATTCATTCAGCGGCTAATGATGGACAAAAGCACATTAATATTTAATCAAACACAGATGCAGGCTGATTCATCAAGGTATAATCAGACAAAACAGCCATTAAAAATAGATAATATGACAGAAATAAAAAGATAAGTATCAATATCTCATTACCAATAATACATGAGATGACAGATAAGGGTGTTTGTGACTTCCTCAAACATTAATTTGATATATAAATGTTTAACTCTTAAATGTGTATTATTCTTTGGTTGATTCTAGATCAGTATTTGCCTACATTCGGTTTCTGAATGTCTATTAATTCACTTTGAAACACCGGTTGCCCCTTCTTGCAAGTAATTATGTATTTCATTTAGTCTGGCTCATATTTTATTTCACTTGATAAAATATTAAAATAATTTGAATCATCAATTTTTTATACATATTATTTTTTATCTCATGTTTAGCCTTTAAGCCTATTTATTTTGCCTTTCTAACTATGCATTAGGGCTGTAACGATTCGCGATATGAAACCGAAATCACGACACTCGCGTTCTTTCTGTCGTTCTTTTTTACCTATGCGTGTATCATACAGATGCACACAAATGAGCTCCTCTGCGAGACAGAGCAGTTATAGAGGGAGGGGCGCACCCAGCGCAGGGGTGTTTTTTTGAACGGCTCTTTGAAAGGAATGGATCGCTTTTTTTCTCCCACCCCCCACGGAAAAAAATTGCGATACGAACCGAATCGTGGGTCAAAAATCGTGAAACGAACCGAATCGTGTGTTTGGTGTATCGTTACAGCCCTAATGTACAGTCTCTGCTTTAAATGTTTCGGCAAACAGTTTCATGAGGATACTCCAGCTGAACTCTGAAGTGACCTGACATATTCCATGTAGTGCAGCAAACAAACTTCTTTGCTTTCATCTGTGTTTTCTGAAGGGAGAAACTTCTTTCATAATTTTTAAATGATTGCCTGATTAATTATGGGTTGCGATTATTTTACATTTTTTGTACACTTCAAATCACATATTACCATATGAATAGAACCAAAAAAGGGACATGCAAATAATATTTCATACTAATATTTTAACATTCAGTGTGGCACTACTTCCAAAAAACAACACCGTGAATTATGGAAAGTCAACCAAAAATATAAATCAGTATCTGAAATATTAACTATTAGATCTTGAGAGTGACAGTTGAGAACCTTAAATGATACTATTCAAGTTCAAGGTGAAAAAGAAGAGTTTATGGTGGTACTGCAGGGGGTCTGCCAATTCCTTTACAAAAAAAATACAACATCAGGGTTAATCCAATTAAACCCTCTGTGTCATCACCGACACACCAAACCACGAGACATTCATGTTACCATAAATCTTCAACTGTTTGCGCCATTAAAATGCTCCTGACAGTTTACAGCTTTCACTTTCAAAGACCAAAATCTTTGTGCGTGTCATTGTATGTGTGCGTCTATGTGTGGATGTGAGTATAGTATAAAAAAAGCAATTTAACTGCTTTTAATGCTGCTTCTTAATGTACTGTAGTAGGCTGTCTGAATAATGTGTCAAAAAAGTAATGTAAGGACAATTGATCTTCACCTCACATCTATGCCATATGTACATGTACAAACTACTACTTATTCTGTAAAACATTACTTTGGTGTAAAGCTGCTTCGCAATGATATGTACAATGAAAAAGCGCAATACAAATAAATTTGATTTGAAAAAATTGCTGGGGTGAAATCGCCTCAGTTTTGAACATGCTGCTAGCATGCTAGCTAACAAATGCTGCTGGAGATCACATAAGGCACTCCCTTATGAAGGGTATGATAACCTTAATCTTTTAGTGTGAGATGTGCCACGATTTTCAAATCTTGTAGTGTTAGTATGTTTTAAGATCTGAGATAAGATCATCTGCAAAGATGTGTGTGCTGCAACCAGATTTCATAATTTGGTTAGAATTTTAAACCACTGTAGTTTCAGCCCAGCTTTAGAACTGTCTTAGGTATGGCTTCGTTCGTTTACATGTAGCCTCATTTATCACTCTCTCTCTCTCTCTCTCTCTGTATTAAAATGGCAAGTCGTGTGCCTTTACTCTATAGTTTACAGTATGTCAGATATAGGTGTGCTGCGCATCCATTGAGATGAACAGAAAAATAGCACGCTTGATGGAGAGTGAAACCCTGGAGTGCTAAGTCAGAGAGTGATCGGTGAGAGAAAATATATCTCTGCTAAACTTATACTTAGTCTTCAACTCATTCACATGAGACTAAAATCAAAGAATTTATTAGACATCATCCGGAGTGAAGATTTAGTCGGATTAAGTGATTTACTTGCAGCGTAGAAGGTTGTGATTGGGATGTCATGGGATGTTTTTTTATGTTTAAATCATTTCCCCATTTCTTAAATCAAGCCAGATCACAAAAACGTCACACAGACAGACCCCTCCCACAATAGTTTGATTGACACTAGTGTTTCAGAAACAGACCCGCCCTGATGAACTGTCATAGTTCAGATGTAGACAACAATGACTTAGCGACTGAGGTGTTCTGTTGATGAACGATGAACGGCTGATGACGCAGAGTACTATAATTTTATGTGAAGAGAAAGCATCCCCTGATCTACCTAAATTCATCTATGTTTGTGCAAACAACCTTTCCTGATAATGTGCTATTTAGCAAGTTTTAGGATGATTGGAAAGTTTATTAAAGTAAACGTTCCCTCAGAGAGTTGTTTGGAAGAGAGGATCAGGGTCAGCAGAGCTCATTTGCATTTAAAGGACAATGCTACAAAACGGTTTGCTCCGAAAACAGTGTTGTTTTACATGACTGTACCTTTATGAAATTTTAACCAAACTATGTTAGAAACTTTTCATATCAAGAATCATATCAACCTGTGGACCCGATGCACCCGATGACCCCTTAAAAACAGTATATTTTTAGGTTACTTTACATTTACTAAATATTTGTATGTAAGCGTATTTTGAAAGCACAGAGAGATGACTCCGTTCACTAATTTCATTTCCTTAGCGATCGATAAAAAATATGCTTGTTTGGCAGACTGTCCGGGGGACAGGCAGGTAGCCCGGCGTACTCTGAGCCCAAGGAGGTTTACCCCTAGGTGGAGAGGGTTGACTGGTGCTCAGAGCCTAGCCTGGCCCCCGTGTGCCCCCTGGGAGGAAGTGGAGACCAGTAGGAGTTTGGGCCTTCTCCTTTTGTCCGGCCCCGGCTCTGGTGGCTGTAACGGGAAGGCGGTGGGAGTCAAAAATGCAGATACTAGAGAGAGGAAGCGAGCAGTATTTAATGTAGAGGACAGGGGTTCTGATGGGATAATTAGTAATGATGAGATAAGCGATCGTTTGTGCGTGTTCCTCCTGAAATTCGTTATGAAACATCATTAATGTCATTCATAATTCTTCCCAGGAGTTTTGGTGTGCCCACAACAAGGTCTGTCTTTAAAGGTTAATAAATTACCATTACATTTTTTTTCCCATATGAAGGATTTTCACCCGCAGAACCTATTGCACTCTACTTTCAGAGCTCACTCCAAACTCACATGTCAGGCTGCTCAAACAAACAGAGCAATACTGAAAGCACCACAGCACTTAAACTTGTCTCAGAAACCAAGTTACGAGCGGTTTGCTTGTAGCTGTCTCTGCACATTACACTGAGAGAACATAAAGTAATCTACCAGCATCCAAAACTGAAAGGCCACATGTATCCTCTTCAGTGTATTACTGTACAGTTTCTTGGTATAAGGACTAGAATAGCTGGAAACAGTAGTTAGAACTTTGTCAGTGTGACTGAAAATGTTTAATAGACCGCTATAAATGCCGCCAATATGCAAACAAAAAAACTGACCACCCTATTGCTATTCCTTCCGTTCTCATTATAGGAGCTGATTTTCATTTCAATGAGAATGATTATGAAGTGCAGTTTCCTATAGCAACGGAAAGATAAAGTGAGTAGAGAAGAAAGGAAAGATTTGGATTAGTGTATGCATGACAGCAGAGGATTTAATAGCAACGATGGAGAGGGGGGAGAGATGACTAGTAAAGCTGAGACCTGCAATAAAAAGGTCACGGACGTGAGAGACATGCTGAGAAAAAAAAGCAAATGGCTACTTAGTTACAACTGTACTTTTTACTGAAATGATTATGCAGAAATGATAAAACAAGGCAAAAAATCATGTTTATTTGTGATTTTAGATGCAGTCTTAAGGGCTGGAAGTGGGGGAAAAAGTACATACAACCATGCAAGAGATTGGAGCTAACGACTTACAATATCTCGGGTAATAAATCAGAGTTTCTTTGTGGCCTAAAGCATTTTCAAACCTATTTGCAAGAGATAATGCCACCAATTCCTTTCAGCCTGAGAGACCCACAGGCCTGGCTCATTTATCACAAGCCTTTTAGGAGAGCGGCCGAATGGCCCTCATCTCTACCTACTAACTAGGTTTATCATCCCTTCTGATAGCATTTATCATTTAATAATTTACATTTCTAAACACGGGGCCCACACTATCGCTCAAATGTTTGGGGTACATTTTTTTTTTTTTTTTTTTAATCCAGTAATCAATAAATGCATGAAAAGTGAAAGATTTGTATTAATCTCAATTTCTGAGCACTATATTACAGTGATTTCTGAAGGATTGTGTGACATTGAAGACTGGAAAAAAGGTATAAATGACATTTCAAAATAGGCTATATTACACTACAAAATTGTTTTTAAATTGTAATAGTATTAGGTTATTTTTTTAGCAAATAAATGCAGCCATGTTGAGAATAAGATACTTCTTTCAAAAAATTATTATTATTTTTTTTATTTTTTTTACAGAACGGTCATGTATTATTTCTCTTAAATGTAATATAATACTCTCACAATATTTAACATTACAAAACCATATATTCCTTGAAATAAATGGCATCGTGTACAGGTATGAGTCATATTGACTATATTTTTATGGTGTTTTTTTGGATCCTCCTGTTGGAGCTCAACAGACGTCACTATGAACACTGACATATTAAAAGCAGCATAAAGAATTGTTCCTCTTACTCTCCACAGCCTACAGGTATGGATCGAAATTAGGGTTACTGTAACACTGATATCGTTTTAACAATCCTTTCTCTTGTGTAACTAATAATGGTGGGCTGTCAGGTTCACGCTGAACTGTCATTAATAGAAGTGCTAATGATTTCTGACACCTCCTTCAGTTATCCTTTTAACCTAATCATCAACTAATCAACTTATCACAGTCTTTCAAACTAGTAGAAGGTATCCGTCACATTCAGCTCCTTGAGCTTCACTCTGATTTGGACCATGGCTTGAGCACATTAGGTGGTCAGCTGTGACTAATACTCCACCATGCTGAGGTGACAATTTCTGTCACAGTATCTGAATTTATTTGTTGTTTCCTGGTAGGTGGTGGCACTGCACTCCTCACAGCCTCTTTCTTTTGTCCTCTGCTGGGATAATTATCTTTACCTTTATATACATTGCAGTCTAAGAATACATCTACTCCTCGTCATGTACCTTCAACTGTATATTAAAATCCAGAGCACTCTCCAAATGTATTCCTGCAGTGCATCTGTAGACTTCCAATAGTTCCTCATGGATGTGAAATAGCCATAGAAGAGATAATATCATATATTATATTTCTCATATATTCAGTGGGAAAAACATGCTGGCATACAGACATCCCAGGAACAAGAGTCTTTATGAGTTTCTTATTGCTTTACCTAATTTTATGAGAGTCATTTGCTTTCTGTTAACGTCTGGATTAAATCCAATCATGGCTTTCTGAGAAACAGTCCAGTCCTTCAGTATGAGTGAGAGACATCCGGCGTACAGTTCCCAGACATGCAGTTTGACCACAACATCACTTGATTATGTATAAATATTAAATCAGTAGAATCCAGAAAGTCTCAAAGTTTGGCTGTCTGCAAGTGCATTACAGTATTTACAGAACAAAAGATGACACAAAGCTTTACAACCATGTCTTGGCTTGAAAGTTGAAACATGCTTCCACTAAAGTAAGTTGCACTCTCTTTATCTGCTCGAACCAGTTATAGTTCTAATCACAGAGCACAACAAAAAATATTGCTTGCTCACCCAATTGAATGGGCAATTCACTAGCTTTGACGCAAGAATAGTGTGGTTCATTAATTTTTAAATATGAATATTAAAATAAAAATATTTAATAACTTCTGTATTTTTAGGACATATATATTTTGAAAATACAAAAAATATTCAAACCAAACGTGTTTCTGCATAGCTCAGGCTTTGAATAAAAATTTCACGTACATGAAAAACCATCCATCACATCGCAACGGTTACTTTTCTGTTTAAATGGTCTCTTCTTGTCTTTGTCCAGAGGACAGACACAGTTGGAAAGAGGGGGGAGCCCTTCTGTGATGGTTGGGCAGTCACCAGCACCCCCTCTATGCCAGGACTCCCTCGGTCTTCTCCATCTGGCACACCAGCGGGAAGATGAAGTGCCAGAACTGCATCTTCCCGTTCTCCTGCACGCTGCTTCCTCTTGTCCTCATGATACAGTCTGGAGACTGCACTCAGTGGGACACACACACACAAAACAAATTCTAAGCCATTTCCATCAAAAACTACAAACCCTGTCCATATACCCTTTAAAAACAGCTTAAGACAGCAACCTAGCTTCCTTCAACACTACCGAAGCAGTTGCTGTATGCTTTGTGGAAGATTCTTTCTAGAATGGCTGACAGAAAACTGACTTGTTTTCTGTATTCAGTCATGATGAATTGAGAATATTCTACACAGTCCACACCGGAGGTGACCATACAGTAAGAGAAAGTGCTAGCGGAGGTATTTTTGCGGAGCAAAAAACCACAATGCTTGTTAAAATTAAACAAACACATATTTGTTTCAGAGCAGCTGGTCGGTGCTGACCTTTTGATTTGAAGCTGGACTGCAATTATGCCCAATTACTTCACTAAACCATCCCTACATAATGAATACCAATTGATTAACGAAGCAAACCCAAGCAATGAGAGTCTTTATACTACACTGAAGACTGCATTGAGAAACTGACCCACATGTCATATGTGGAGACTTAGGCTTGGGACACAATAGAAGACTTTCACAATTGAACTGATTTTAAAGCTGCTGGAGACCACAAACTTAATCAAAATGTTTGATTGAAATATCCCTTTATGTCATTAATAACTCATGTCATTTGAAACATAAATGAACATCGCAGAATTGCTGCATCTAGGTTTAAGTCGATAGGCTAATAAAAAAAATAAAATACAAAAATCAATGACATCACATTTTGTGCCCCACTGATAAAAACTGTGGAACTCCTTACCTATAGAAATAAGGCAAGCAACATCTCTTATTATTATTATTTTTTAACAATTAAAACCTATTTATTTAGGGTAATATATTTTTAATATATTTTTTAAGTGTTTTGAAAGAATGTTTTTTTTTTCTTTTTGCTTATTTTGTATTTTTATATAGTGTATTTGGATGTTTTATTTGCTTATGTACAGCGCTCTGAGAAGTAACATTTAAAGTTGCTATAGAAAATAAAGATTATAATTATTATCATCATCATCATTATAAGGCTGCCTGACGCACACTAAATATTCAAAATTTTTAAAAATGACTTTATTCAGCAATTATGGAATTGCTAATGATCAAGAGTAATAAAACACCACCACACAATTGAGAATTTTATAGACAAAATGTAGGCTAATTTACAACAAGCTTCAAATCGGGCTGCGGTTCTTAAAACTTTATCATGGTTAATTAATAGGGATGTAATGGCAATATAAATACCGTCGTACCGCAATATAAATTTTTTTCAATACTACCATAGTCACATGACTCGATAAAATGATAGGTCTTATGAGAAAAGTTTGCTCAGGCGAATGAAGCGAACGGGAGGTAGCGGGAACTACAATTCCCATCAGCCCAGGCGTGGCCATCATTCTTTGCGGTCTGTTGTTGTCGCT